>SNQJ01S0001738.1:35513-113641 GCA_010110895.2 Picea sitchensis
TATCTGGAAAGTCAGTATTTTGCCAACCATTCGAACTCCAACTCACCCTTCTAGAAGATTCCTTCTAGAAGAATCGAGAACTTATTCATTTTCTCCTTTAGAAACATGTCCGCACCCTAACCATTAACACAGTGCGGAAAGTCTGCAATCAAGCTGAATGCAGAATGCGAAAATTAAGGATTCCCGCAGGAGAGTATATATGCAGCCTGTGAATTATCTTCAAAATATGATTTTTGAGAAAATGACAAGTGTAACCTTCTTCAGGAAAAAGTCCTTAATGAAGAGTTTGATCTTCCATCATCATGACATAATCATAATATCATCTCGATAACCAAAAATGTGGGTAACAAAAACGATCTTTTTATTTCTGGTAGAAAAACTAAAAAGGTTAAGATTAGCCCAGACATACTTCTGGTTCAACCAAGGCTTAGGAAAAACAAAGGATTTTTCCTATATTTGCTTCGAAAGTTAGTTTGAATATTTCTTAAATTAAGATGAGACTTAAAGGGAGAAAAAACAAGATTTGGTGAAGAGTAAGCTTGATAGTGATTGAAGTGGAAAGGTGAGAGAACCTCGAAACTTTGGAGTGCTAACAAGTATTAATCATTTATTTATATAAAATTTTATTATAAATTTTTTTTTATCTTTTTCTTTTTATTCATTTTTCTTTTTTTAAGTTATATATATATATATATAAATCAGCAACTCATTCACTTGTACCTCTTAGGATATTTTTAATTCATGTTCTCTGGTTAGAGTTCATACCTTAAAAGTCCGTCGTACTTACAGCCAGAGGATTGTTTCCTCATTACCTTTTAGGCAAGTATTTATCAGGGTTATAAAAGGTAAGTATTTATCAGGGTTATCCATGCAGATTAACCCTATAGTATAATTGGTCTCTTGAGTCCAAACATTTTTCCTGCAAACAACTAATAAATGTCATACACACTCATACTAACTCTGAGAACTGCTAGATTTGAACTGCTTTGTATTTGCATCCTCTAAAAATCTTAGATAATTTTTTTTATTTTTATTTTTTACGAAGGCAATGTTACTATAAAGAAAATGTGAAAACAAGCTAGTATATACAATGAAGTTTCAAAAGCATATTACAACATGCAGTGTTTAAGATATCTCCCATTTACAGGGGCACTTAGAATATCTCCATTTAGATTTTCTAATGAAAAATCATTTTCTCCTTTTGAGGCCGAGACTCTATAAGGGCCAGACCAGATCGAGTCGAATTTGTCGTGTTTGCCAGCGTCTTCTCTTCTGGATTCCCATTTTAGTACCAGATCTCCAGGGAGGAAATCTCTATCCTTAGCCTTCTGATCAAACAAAGCCTTCATCTTATTTTGATATCTCTGTAACTTTTCGTTAACTTCAATCCTATTTTGTTGATCTTCGACCAACTGGTTTGCTTTTCTGGTAATGTCGTTAGGTTCTTCGTTCGAATCTTGCCAAATTTTCATTATTGGCAGAGCAAGATTGATCGGTAAGATAACATCAGTTTCATATACTATATGAAAATGGGACATTCTGATTTCCCTTTTGGTACTTATCCTGTTATCCCATAGAGCGTATTTCAAATGAATATGCCACGTCTTCTTGTTGTCAGACAATATTTTTTTATCATAGTTGTCAGACTTTTGTTAGATGATTCAGCTAAACCATTGCCCTACAGATAAAAAGTTGTGGAGTGTTCTAATATGATGATGAATTTTTGACAAAAGATTACCATAGCCATCGATTTGAACGCTTGTGCATTGTCGGTGACTATTTTTCGGGGACAGACGAATTTGGATAAAATGTTTTCTTCTGTAAAGTTGATTACAACTGTGTCGGTTGCGTTTCTTGTGGGAATAGCTTCCACCCACTTGGTAAAATAGTCTGTTACGGTTAGAATCCACTTGTGTTGAGCGCTGGAATGTGGGTGAATCTCTCCGATAAAATCAAGACCCCACTACTGAAAAGGGGCTTCGGTTTTAACTGGAATTAGAGGAAAAGCTGGCACTTTCTATTTACCTGTAAACAACTAACAGGGAACACAAGCTCGAACTTTAGTATTTACATCTGTGAAAACTTTGGGCCAGTAATATCTAGCTCTTAATATTCTATAAGTTGTGGCTTACCAAGCGTGGTGTCCTCCACGCACTCCCTCATGGAACTCATCTATAACCTTTTCAGTTTCGGTCTCGACCAAGCAGCTCAACAAAAAACCTAGGGGGGGCTTCCAAAATAGTTTTTCGTCTGTAATACAATATTTTATAGCATGCAACTTCAATGTCTTGGCTTTAGATGGGGTTAATTCACTGGGACATTGAAGGGTCAATAGATAGGAAACAATATCATGATACCAGATTGAAGAAGAAAACCTGTCTTCTATTCAACCGTAGGAGTAGCGAAATCGAGTTCATTTATTTCTAGAGAACTCTCGTCTTCTTGTAGTTGATTTATTCCAAGTGCCTGCAAGTTGGATTCGGCCAACAATTTAGCCAGACCTTGGCCTTTAATGAGTTTTGTTGGTTTTACTTCCAGATCGAACTCCTGAATCTTAGCTAACCATCTGCCTCTTCTCCCATCACTATCTGGTTGAACCAGTATGTCTTTGACTGAGCTTATAGGAACATAGGCTATGATATTCGAATGTAATACGTACGTTCTGAAATCTTTGAGAGCCTTTACCATTGCATAAGCTTGTTTTTCTAGTATATTATATTTCAACTCAAAATCTCTCATACTTTTACTGAAAAAAGCAATGGGTTGTTCAAATCCTTCATCGTTTTTCTGTAATAATACAATCGCGATAGTGTGTTCTGAAGTGAAGGAAAAAATCAAAAATTCTTTTGTGTAATCAGGACTTGCTAAGACTAGCGCTTCGCTGATAAATTTTTTGATTCGTTGAAAAGATGCTTTGGCTTCACTTGTCCACTTCATCTCACTATTCTTTTTCAACATATCTGTGATCAGCTTCACAATTTCTAAACTTATTTTACCTAGGAAGGATTGGATTTGTTTTACATTTCTAGGGATATTTATAGTATCTATAGCCTCAATTCTTTTAGGATTGATTTTGATTCCGTCTTGTGACACCACATGACCTAATAGCTTAACTTCTTGCATAGCAAAATGAGATATTTTGGTATGGAGGGACAAACCGAACTTACGACATTTCTTGAAAGTTTTCTTTAAGTGCACTAGATGTTCCGTATCAGATTTTGAAAAAACGGTTAGATCATTGAGATAAATAACAACAAATTTATCTTTCTCACCCACGAAGGCGATGTCCATGGCTCGCTGGAAGGTTTCCCCTGCGTTCATCAAGGCGAAAGTCATTTTATCATAAATGAAGGTACCCTAAGGGGTAGTGAAAGTTCTTTTTTCCTTATCATCATGGTGTAATGCGATCTGATTGTAATCTGAAAAACCATCAATCATTGACATTTTGTTATCTTCAACTACTCTCTCTAAAATGTGGTCCATCTTAGGCAATGGATAATTGTCTTTGAGTGATAATCGGTTCAGGTTTCTAAAATCGACACACAGTCTGATTTCACCATTTTTCTTTCTTACTGGGACTAAATTAGCCACCCACTCGGAATATCTTGGTGGGACGATGATTTTAGCATCCAAGATTTTTTTGACATCCTTTTCAATTACTGGTAGCAGAATAGGGTTTATCTGTCTGAGTTTCTGTTTAAAAGGCTTGACATCGGGTTTCAGAGGAATTTTATGTTCAATTATAGAAGTATCATAAGTTCTCAATTCATCGTAAGACCAAGCGAAAACGTCTTTATACTTTCTAAGCAACTCAACATATTTACTTTTGGTTTCTGGGGGCAGGTATTTGGACAGTTTCACCAACCGAGGGTTTTCTTTGGTACCTATGTCACAATCCTCAACCTCTTCAGGTTGTGGTTGTAAAGTGGATCTTAAAGGGATATCATCTTGATTAAATAACCTTTCCAAGGGAATTAGGCCCTTGGGGATCTGATTATTTTTTAGAACAAGCATATGATGATTGGTGATTTCATCATGAAATTCCCGAGGGTCTTCCCCTTCCTGCATGATCCAAACAAGATCATTTTGGTTTTCTTGGTCGACATTATTTTCGGCAAATTCGTCTATCGATTCTAAAAATTTACACAGTTGTTCGTCATCCTCAAAAACTTGCTAGTGTTGTATGTTATTGGGTATGGAAGGTCGATGTCTCATTTGTATATGATATTTTAGTTTGAAAGCGGTGGGAGGTGTGAAGGTTGAGGTTGTTTTGGCTAACACATCGGCCTGTTGGTTTTCAGTTCTTGGACTGTAGTGGACTTTGACAGAGGAGAAGAATTTTTCAACCAAATCCCAGATGTAATTCCTGTAAGACCTCATCCTAGGATGTTTGGCTTGGTACTGTCAGTTTACCTATTTTACAATTAGCTTGGCATCACCAAAGATTTTGAGGGTTTTTATATTCATTCTCCTAGCGGCTTCCAACCCTAATACTAAGGCTTCATACTCGCATACGTTATTAGTGTGGTCCACATTCCACTGAAGTATATAGGAAAAAGGGATTACGAATTGATTATCAGGGGCCACAAGGAGTGCCCCTGCTCCAGCTCCAAGGTAAGATGAAGCACCGTAAAAAAACATCTTCCACACACTAGTGCTATACACATCTTGTTTATTTTTTTCTTTTTCTGTTTTTTCTTTTGTACAACTTTCATCTATACCTAAAACAATATCATCGTCAATGGATAAGATACAATTACCTAGATCTTGATCAACAATATATATAGGGTGATTATTCGGGTTTCGTGGATCACTTACTTTGAACGCTAACCTGGTCTCTCTGTACAGGTGTGTGAATTGTCCTCCAAAAACTCGGATCGTAGCATATTTCATGTCGATCTAGAGGGAGCCCCAAAGCTTGGCACCCCAGGCTCTAGATAACAGCATACCATATTTTGGAGGGATATCGGCGACCACTACGTCCATGAGAATTATTTTCACTGGTATTTGAGCCAGACTTACCACCAAGTCTTTAATCATGCCTATACATTTAACTTTTCTAGAATCGAAAGAATATAAATCTCCATAAGGCCTAGTAATTTCGAGACCCAATTTATCCATAATGGCTTTAGGAATTACGTTGTGGGATACTCTAGAATCAAGCATACAGTTATGGASTCATTGGTCAAATAAGGTTAATGTGATATAGAAGGGAGCAACAGTGTCTTTGGCACCTTCTAAATGAGGGTCAAAAACTATGTTCGGCTTGTCGTCTTCTAAGTTAATGACGTCGTCTTGGCTTTCATCTTCCGAAAAGATAATCAAATTGGCAATTTATTTTTTGTACGTTGGATTTTTTTTCAGCTCGACAAGAGGTATGGGGATCTTGATTTTATTGATTTTGTTTTCTAGATTGAAATTTCCCACAATTTTGTCATTCTTGACGTTTTGGGCTGCGACTCCCTTCTTAGCAGCCTTCTTTTGTGGTGAAGGTTTTGTTTCGGTTGCAGGAAATTTCTCTTTCGGTGTTTTGACTATGAGTGTTTCAGCTACCTTAGTCTTGGTAGGCTATGTGTCCGTTTAGTCGGATTTTACAATCTGTTTTTCAACATCTTTTGAAACTATCTCATCTACCTCGCTCCTCGGCAAGATCTTATTCATTTGGGTGATTGTAACACTCCTATTTTTAGGCCTTAGATTGTACTTATGTTGAAGCTCCGCCATTATGCCATCATCAATATCCTAGTAGGTCAAATCTTCAAAAGTACTATCGTTTAGGTCATTTTCCAATCTATTTTCTTTATTTAGGATTTTTTCATAATCTCGTCTCAATAAATAGGGTTGTGGCTCGTCATCACCTAAATTGTTTATATCTTCCTCTAATTCCTCAAAATATTCTAAATCTTCCTCTCCAATGAAGTTTTCACTCTTGAAGGGGGTTGGGATTTTCTGATCTTCATTCTTAATCTGTCTTTGTGGGATTTGAGGGTTGGGATTCCTTCTGAAATCCTTTCTGGGAAAATGGTTGTTTTTAGTCTTCTCTAATTCCATTTTCGAAATCTTATTAGACAGTTATTTAATTATCCTAGCCATGTTGTCCATTTTGTCTCTCGAAGATCTTCCTGACACTGAAGATCCTCCTTGTCTCTTTATCTTCTGGTTTCTTTGTTCCCAACCTCCATTTTGGCTTTTAGCTTTCCTGAAGCCATCATGTTGGATTCAATTTCTAGGGCATCGTCTTGCATCTTGGTGAGGTCTACTGATCTCCTTTCTCTCAATAGTAAGGCGAAATCGAGGTTGAAAGCTCCAACGAAAGTTACTTTCGCTGCAGGTTGAGAAGGTTTTGACTCGATGGGAATTTTATTGTACAATTTATTAAACCTTTGGGTGAATTCGAGAACTGATTCTGAATTTTTCTTTCTAAGAGCCCCGAATTCCATCAGATAATAGAGGTGATCTTTTATTCCCCCTCATTGCCTGATGAAAGCACTTTCTAGTTCATCGTATGACCTTAAAGATCCCGCTACTAAACCTCGGAACCAGGTTTTGACCTGCCCTTCGAAATTTTGTACTAAAAGTCTAGAGTATACATCTTCATGTTCGAGTCCTAGGATATCGGTGAACTGGTCAAAGAAATTGATTTTCTCTTGTGCAGTTAAATCGCCTTCCCCTATAAATTTTGGGAGATTTTTCATGTAATTCTCTGGAAGGTCATGTAGGGGAACTGGGAGGACAAGAGGGGCGTATCTGGGAGCCACATTAGCAAAAATTCTAGGGAGCAGTACTTGGCCTCCTGCAGCACCACCTACAACACCACCTCCAGCCCCCGCACCTTCGTGTGCAGCCATTAATAGATTTGAGATTGAAACTGGGGTTGTACTTGAATGTGACAGAAAGGTTGTGGGGAACTGATCGTCAAGGAAAGGAAACTAGAAAAAGAAGGCCCAAGATGAAGATAACTTGTTTCTCCAGGCTTGTAAGATGAATATATCAGAGAATTGACGGGGGTTAAATTAGGATACATAGGACATTCGTCGAAGCATTCGGTAAAAGTTGTGTGGACTTTAGGAAAAGAGCACGTATCGATCGACAGGGGGAGGGAGAGGGATCTCTCAAGTGTTCCTCTGAATTTCAACCCTGAAGAATTTGGTTGACAGATGACGTGTGTCGGTGAAAGAATTTGTCTAAGAGATCTTCTTGATTTTAAAATCTTTTCTGGATCAGAAACCGACAAAGTCTGCTTGTTGTTCGAGTTCTTTTTGGTGTTCTTTCAGCTAGAAGCCAGTTTAAAAAAATGTGGAGTCACCAAGTGAAATATAAAAGTATCCTTAGAAGGTTTTTCAATCTTTTTTCACTATCAAAGAAAGAAAGTGTCAATGTTGTTCTTCCCAGGGGAAAAATTTGTTTCTTCGATCCCCGACAATGGTGCCAAAAAGATGTTGTTCCTGAGTTTATACTTTAAGGCTCTAAAGTATATCGTCAAGGCATCCAAAAAGTGTAGAGATAATTAATCGGTAAAAAGAAAAAGTTTAAAGGAAACTGAGATTACGGTTGATTCCTTAACTGTCTCTATCTAGTTTCTCATTGTTCTTGAATGCTAATATCCCTTTCAATTGCAGCCCATGATCTTTCAAGTTCTACCCATGTATTTGCTATTTGTAAGATGTTATTGAATAGGTTTACCGCAATGCTTGTTTGATTTCATATACTGGATTCTATATTGGGTTGTCTGGTAACTAGAACAGTCATGAAAGCTGAGGGTTTTCAAGAATATTTTCAAGGGTCGCAAATTTCTGGTTCAAAATTATAAAAATAGAACTTCCAAATTATGAATTAATAGTAAAACAGAAATAAAGGCCTTTTCTAGTATCTGATTCAAATTTTAAAGGAGACAGTGGACAGAATGAAGAAAAAGGAAACATGTAGTTCTATAAAAAAAATGAGGCATCAATTTAAGAAGAATCTCATTTTAAGTTAATACAAGAAAATGGATGATAATTTAGCAGAAGCATACAGTTTCAGAGTCCTAAAACATTCATAGGTATTATATTCGTTGAAAGTTGATACAGAGGAAAATCTACAAATGATTAGATAATATGATTGTTTTAATTACTATAATAGAAATTACCACATGAAACACTTCAAACGAAAGTATGGAATAAAAAATAGAATGACAGAGAAACACATAATTCAGGCTTGACCAGATCTGGAATCTTCAATCTATATTGTATTAATTCAGGAAAAATGAAGTTATCTCTTTACAATCCCTCTAGAAAAAATCCCTTTCTTAGTCTTGAAAAATTACATTTATAGAAAACCACCAATCTTAGGACGGTTGGTGAGTTCCTAATTCTTAGAGACTAACTATTTGTTAAAAAGTAGAGCCAAAACCATTTTCATGATCTTCTTCATTTTTCCATTTTCTAGGAAGTAAAGCCCTTCCAAATAATACTTTTACTTTGCCGATGACCCTCCTGCTTTTGATTCGATACATTTAATACATTTCTCCAAGAACTGTGTAAAATTTCTGGGGGGTTCTGGAAAATCTCTTGCCTCAAATAGATAAACCTTTCTCTGAATCTTAGAAAGACAGTCATCCACTCCTTTATCTATAAACTTTATTGACTGCAGCTTTAAGTTTGGCTCAACTAACAACTTGTCCACTAGGGTGACATCGATTTTTCTTAGTTGTGAAATTTCCATTTGGATTTCACTCAAATTTTCTCTAAAATTTAATTGATGTCTTACAATATTGATCTATCCCAAAAGTCATCTACACTGGCCTTTTCCAATATTTAATGACCCTTTGTCTAGAAGATCAAAAACTTCTTCACTGTCATCTCTGATTTCTTTGGCTATTATTTTTCTTTCAGTTATGTTGGTTTCCCATAGCTTGAGCATGATGTCGCCTTTGATTTGCTCTATGGCTGATACTTTCATAATTTCGAATACCTCTTCACCTGTTGAATATATAATTACCTTTTCGAGAGTAATCCTCACTTCTTTGGCTTCTTTTTCTCTTAGGATGATATTTTCAAAGGCATTATCTACTTCCTGAAAGTAATTATGAATAATTTCTATCTTGGAAATCAATTTATGTTGTTCAATTTCTATTTTTGAATGCACTTCCAGTGACTGGGCCTGGAAAGCTTTTAAGTCTATAATATGATCTTCCATTGATATTAATCTAGCCTGCAACTATTCTGTGTGTTCCTTTTGCTGAGTAATCTATAGATGATTTGTTTTTATTTCCCGGCTCATTTTGTCGAAACTCGTTTTGAGTGATTGAACCTCTAACCTTTCGGCAGCCCTTGTCTTCTCCAAACTTTTACTCATTTCTTCTCTAATGCTTTCCTTAGCATTCTTTAATTGCTCTCACAATTGTGCTATGATTTTATCACTCTTATTTATCCTTGTTATGATTTTTCCCACGGTAAAAAATTTTGTTGTTGCCATGGCTCCCATGGACCCTGCTACCTTTGTAGCGAAATCTTCTTCCTCCAAATGTTGTCCGTCTATCAAGACTTTAATTTTTTTAACCATGTTCCCCTCCCTATTATGCATATCCTGTTTCAGGATGACCTTCCTTTTTCTACTGAAAAAATAATTGGAAGGAGGAATCTCATCTATGGGAATGGAGGTAAGTTCATCAACAAAAAGAGCTCTCATCTGTGGCAGTCCAAAAGTGGACTATAAGAGAGTTAAGGAGGCTATGGGACTCCCTAGCTCCGTAGATCCTTTCCCTCCTGTCACCTTAGGCGTGTTGACATCAACCTTTGGTGATGAAGTGGTAGTAGGCTTACCATACTTGGGAGGTCTCCCTGACCTTTTCTCTGCTTTGGTCTTTTTGCTTTGTGGAGGCCTTTCTGCATCCTGTAGGGCCTTTTCGGGATTTTCCTTCTTTTGTGTTTTCTACTCGAAACCTGGTGGAACGCTTCCCTGCTCGAAACCCGGTGGAACATTTTCTTACTCCTGGGGGAGGGTAATTTCTTCCCCTTGAAGTTCTTGGGGAAAACCACTCCATCGKTGCTTCTGAAAGATCTGAAAGCTCACTTGCAGGTCAGATGACAGTGTATGTACTCTTTCCAACACTTCTTTATAAGACTTGGTCCCTTTGAACACGTCATCCCAAGGGGACTCCTCATGTTCATAGGATTTCATATTGTAGTGTATCAAGTGTTTATTCACTAATTGATAAGGGTCATGCCTTTTGTACTCAATATTTACTAGTTTAATTTCTTCGAGTGCTTCTGCTTCCACCGTAGAATGTCCCAAATTTAATAATGAAAATTTCTCGATGTGCACAGCGAAGATGGGCCACGACTTGTTTTGAGCTGCCTTTAGCTCTATTCCAATACTGCCTTTTATTATTTTGTGTGCCACTTCCCTACACACTAGTCTATCTGGAAGAAATTTTGGAAACGCGTGAGGGGGAATCGAGCAGCCATAAAACCTGATGAAGGAGAAGCTTTCTTCAATGAACCAGTCTACTATTTGCTTGAGGTTATTTGAAACTACTCTAGAAATGTGAGGGTCACAACCGAAAAACATTTTATGCATGGGTATCACCACGAAATGGCAAATTTTGTAAAACGAATTTTTTGCATTTTCTTCCCATAGCTCAGAGTGATATTCGTGAATGGGTTCAGGGAAAGTTATGCTCCAATTCAAATTCATCAGGGGAAATGGAATCATAAAACAAATTTCATACATGAGGTACATTGACATGTAGAAGGCCACTGGTTGACCTCAGGCTCTTGCATCTCTGTAATCCGAAATCTCTTTGGCTAAATTATCAGATAAAATCTTGTCCCAGTTGCAACTATACCCTTCTGATGCTTCTTCTAGAAAGGGCACCCATTCTGCGAGGAAATGGCAGGGATTATTTTTGCCAAAAAGTCTGCACAACATCATGGCTACATAAACCATGTACTCATTCAAAGACACTGTGGAATAAATTTTGTGGGTATCAGCCCTAAATTTTGATGGACATCTCCACCAAGATTTTATTAAATCAATGTAAGTTTGGTCTTCCTTAGTGCATTCCTTTCTCAGGAATTCAGCTATAAATTCGGCATTGTAAATGAAATTAGGATTGGGTGAGAGTTTGTATATAACCTGGATATGTTCAGGTCTGAATGAGCCGATAATGGCTCCTTGATCATTTAAAATGCTTCTCGTCGGAATATCAACTTTGTCCAAAGCCCAACTGACCATGTCGTTGTACGACATGAGCCGTGGGTGTGTTGCAATTTTGTGAAGCTCTGATTCTGCTATGTCCCAAAGGTGATTCTCAGAATCGCTAGGGGAATTTTTCATCTAGCAGTCCAGATTTTCATAAATTTGTCTCCATGATTTAATTGAGTCGATAGCATGTGGTGTGGTGTCTGATATGACATCTCTCTCTGGGCTGGAAGTCTCAGCTGTATATTCACTCTTCTTGGGTCCCTTCTTTGGTTCCATGACTTTGTATTGGAAAGAAAACCTGTCACGGAAGAGAGGTGTGAAATATCGGCTGTATTATCCTATTTCTGATAGAAAAAGCGAGAATAAGTTTCAAAACATAGACCTCTAGTTTTCTTTTAACTCATTTTATGGTGAAAGTACTAACACAGTTGTCAAGAATTTAATACCTTTAATTCAGAGAATATCTCTGAGATACGCATTTGTGTCGCATAAATCACAATCTATCTGTTATTAATGTGGCCGCATTTCGACAATTCTAAAACCAACATTCAAAAAAAGTTCTTTTGACGGAGGCCAAAAAGAAAGTACTTAAGAAGTTTAATTACCATTTAAATTATTTTTAAAATGAAGTTAGTTCTGTTTAAAATTGTGTATTGAGTCACGACTTCGCGCTTCAGGGTTTCGGAGATCCTTCGGTATTGAGTCGGGACTTCGCGTTTTGGGGTTTCGAGGATCGCGGTTACATGAGGTATATCACCACTAAACCCCGAATCCCGAAATCATGATGAGATTAGATTTAATCCTTAACTTCCGTATTGAGTCGGGACTTCACATTTCGGGGATCGCGGTTACATGAGGTATGTCACCACTAAACCCCGAATCCCGAAATAACAATGAGATTAGATTTAAGCCTTAACTTCCGTATTGAGTCGGGACTTTGCATTTCAGGGTTTCGGGGATCATGACTACATGAAGTATGTCACCACTAAACCCTGAATCCCGAAATAACGGTGAGATTAGTTTTAAATTAATTAATTAGGATTAAGAATGACTTTCACTTCTTTCGGGAAATCGAAAATCGGGATTTCGCGATTCAAAATGTATTGAAGAGATATTGTTCTGAGTAAACCCCGAATCCCGAAAGGTTAAAAAGATGGTTAATTAAATCCTTTAGGGTTTTAAATTATTGCGATTTAAAGTACTTAACAGAACATGCATCCATACTTTAATAACATTTGAGCTTCTTGTCTTTAGTTATAACGAAGAAATGAAAAAATTTTGGGACTTTGGTACTGGTCTTTTGGACTGATAGTGAGGATTATACCTTATGAAAAACTAAATCTTGAAAGAGAAAAAAATTATTTTTAAAGGTGAAAATTTTCAAACCTAGCTTCAACATGTCTAACAATATTTTTTTAAATTCTCCATTGGAGAGTGTCATCATCTCCTTATAATCAAGCGATTTCCACCAAATGGCAGCATCACCTTGCAATTTGAGATCTACCCAATGGGGTCAATTCTCTTCCCATGCTGACTTTCTTTATTTAATGAATGATTCAATACTAGGGCCATCACATTTCCCTGTAAAATACATCTTTCTATGAAAAACCCCAAAAAATAGAACAATAAGTTACAGCAGAAAATCGTGGCTTTTTCTGGAAAAACCCTGAAAAACTGTTGAATTTAAAATTCTTATAACTTTACTTCCCAAACTCCGTTTCGGTTGATTTTTTTTTTTTGAAATTGGGTATTTTTCTGAGAGGAATTCAAATAAACAATTGTTTTTTCCAAATTCAGCTCGTAAATCTTCAGAACTGAACATGAAGTGCACCGCCCTCTTTTTCTTCCCTAAAAAACATTCTGCAAAAAGAGAAACAAAATCTTCCCTTCTTTGGCCAAGGAAAGTGCTCTGATACCAATTGTTAAGTACCTATACCAGATTTGAAAATATAATTCAATAATACCAAGAATAAACCATAAACCATTCACCATAACATGAACACAAGAAATAGAGAAAACCCTTGAAGTAGGGTAACACCATATATTAATCATTATGGAAGGATAAAACTCCTCAAGCAATCCTTGCTTGTACAATCACAATATTCTCCACTCTCCTTCATTACATTGCTTACACTTCTTTATATAGCTCTATCTATCTCCTAGGAACCTTCTAGAGAGCCTTCTCTCATTTATTACATCCAACTACCATAGTGGGTCTTTATTAATATAGTTGACCTAGTT
Organism: Picea sitchensis; assembly: GCA_010110895.2. Classification (NCBI taxonomy): domain Eukaryota; kingdom Viridiplantae; phylum Streptophyta; class Pinopsida; order Pinales; family Pinaceae; genus Picea; species Picea sitchensis. Next base: position 48,942 of record SNQJ01S0001738.1, read on the forward strand.
CATCTTACATTGAATGACCACATTCTCATATATTAAATGGCTTTCACTAATAATACATAACCACATTCTAATTGGGTACCTCCCTAGGTACCCCATATTACCTCCCTAGGTATACTACATCGATAAAGTCCTCAAGAGAAGGCATATTCCAGGTGTCTCTAGAGGCAAATCTGATAGTATGGAATGTATATATGAATACAAATAATTTAGGACCAAGTTTGGAGAGAATGGTGAGAACCATTTGTTTCTCCTCCTTCGATTTATCAACCCCGCAAGCTTTGAGTTGTGACAGTAAATCCTTGAATTTTGTAAAGAAATCTTGGATATTCTCGAATCTTTTTGGATCCAATGTGAGTAGATCCACCTCTATGATGTGTCCCCTCATCTCATCATGTTTTCCAAAGATCCCTTCCAAGATGGTACAGGCTTCATTGGGAGTCTTACAGGAAGATATATGAAAAAGGATATCGGGAGAAATAAGACTGCAAATTGTTCTGAGTGCTCATCCATGCAATTTAAGTACTTGGATTTTTCTATGGCTGATTTCGGCTCTGGATCTGTATTCATGGTTAACCTGTACAACCCTCTAGACTAGAGATGTATGGATATTTTCTTCTTCCATGCAAAATATTTGTAAGGTGTAAGGATGAATTCTTTTTGGAATTCCATCTTTCCCCTGTCTTCAATCTTTTGTACCTGCAAAACATTTTGGTGTATATTTTTCTTAGCAGTCTGTTGGCTTTGATACCATGTAAATGTGTTGAACCTGCACAACATATATCTAACTAAACAATAATACACACATTTGTAGAGAGAATTGGAGAAAGAATGCAAGAATTTTCATTAACCGTTGTGAATAATGAATATTTTACACATGATATACTTTGTATAACTGAATGAGTTCAACTTGAAGTGAACCAATGCACCATAGTGGTGGTATAGAGTCATCTAGACACACACCAGTAGTTACAGGAGTGAAATGTCACCTATTCTAGTCTCTCAGGAAGTTACAGGAGTGAACTGTCACCTAGTTGAGTTAACTAGTCAACTAGTCTTAAGTTAACTGACTGAACATAGAGTAGTTAGGAGTTAACTCAGGGAATCAAGGCTAATGTGCCACTATGGTGATGATACCAAGGCAAGGTTGAATTATCATGGTGATGATCCCAATGTTGCATGGTGATGATCCCAATGCAACATCTAAACTCAACTCAACTAGTCAAATTGAAGTGTCAACTGAAAGAGAATATTCTCCAGGTGGAATATTCTCCCCTAAAATATAGGAGACTGGATAATGACTAGTTATGACTAATAAACAAGGAATAACCTTAGTAAAAAGAAATCCTAGGTGTGTGTGAAGTAACTCCAACAAGTACAACACATATCAAGTAGCAGATCTATTCTTCAGGGATTTGTTCAGATTCCATGGCCTACCAAGGAACATAGTCAGTGACCAGATAATAGGTTTCTCGGTGAATTTTGGAAGGCGTTGTTCAAGTTATCCAGGATAGAGTTGAAAAATAGCACTAGATATTATCCCCAGACAGAAGGGAAGACCGTGATGGTAAATAAATGGGTCGAGGGGTACCTGAGGAACTATGTGTCAGGGTAGTAATGGGCATGATAAACTGGTTTCATCTCGGTGATCATTGCTACAACACCACTCATCACATGTCCATCAAGATGAACCCATTTGGGCATTCTATGGATACGATGCTCTATCTTTTGTGGATTTGGAATTTGGAGAAAGAAGAGCTCATAAGGCCAAGGAATGGATACGGGAAAGTCAAGACATCTTAAGAGTCCTAAAGAATAATCTACAGGCCACTCAAAATCAACAGAAAATGTATGGAGACAGACATAAGGTAGAATGCATATTGAGGTTGGAGATATTTTCTTTCTCATATTATAGTCATATAGACAATCATCATTGAATAAGAGTGGTGTAGAGAAGCTCAAGCCCCAATTTTAAGGGACCTACAAAGTGATCAGGAGAGTTGGGGAAGTGGCATACAATATGGAGCTACCAGAGGACAACATGATCCAAAATACCTTCCATGTATCCTTCCTCAAGAAGGCATTGGGACAGCAGGTCATCGCTTCACAATATCTTCCTCTACTAGATGAGTAAGGACATTTGGTTCTATCTCCGGAGAGGATAGTTGATGTAAGGGAATGGAGACTTAGGAGTAGGGTCATTCGAGAGTATTTGTTTGTATGGAGAGTATAAACCAAAGAAGATGTTACCTAGGAAGGGGAGCATATTTTACAACACCCTGATCTAGAATTGCTTGAGGACAATCAATCTTGGGAAGGGAGGACTGTAATGTCCCCTTCCAAGTGATCGTGATAAGGGGGTGACTCAATATCGTAAATGACTCCCATAGGCTATAGTAAACAAGGAAAAGGGGAGTCAAAGAGGTGTCACTAGGTAAAAAGATTTTCAAACCCTAAAAGTGACATTAAATAAAATAAACAATTATATTTAAATGGAATTGGAGGGAAAATAAAGTGAATATTTGATTTGGTCAAAATGGGGGAAAGATATAGAAGGTCCAAAGGAAGGATAAATAGAGGAGAAATCCTTCCCCTTGGCATTACGATTTGATATATTATTGAGTGTTCTTCTAGTCAGGGTTTTTTGTTGGGGTTTTGGGAAAAACCCTTCCATTGTAGGTTATTTTCGGTTGTGCAATATCCACCCTAGCTAGACAAGAGGGGGATTCATCTAGGATCCTCATTTGAGTTCATTGTGGTGCTTGATTTCATTCCAGAGAGGAATTGAAGGCATATCCAATTCCGCCTGAGGTTTGCAACATTTTTCCATAGGAGATTGATTATCAGGTCTGTAGGTGTCAGGAGGGTTTCATGCACCTTGGAAAGGAGGTGTCCCCGCAGGTTGAGAAAGGGTCATCCCGCGAGGCCCCACTAGACACTCTGTAGGCATCCCATGAGGTCCCCTGTGAATTGGGTTTTTGCAACAGCTCGCCGGATCGGGTCTGGGAAGATATATGAATGAATTGGAGGATTTCCCATAGAGAAAACGTGACTAGAGAAGAGAAATGGAGGGCTCGGGGGGCCTTGGGCTCCATATATTGGCATCAATCCAGGTTTCAGTGTGTTTTTTTTAAGTAGATTGTGATGCTTCTTGGAAGCTATTATTTTGTGTTCTTAGTAGTATTCTACATATGTTATTAAAACCCTTAATTATCATTGTATTGATTTTGGGAGTTTCCATCCATAATAAGATGCCATGGTTATCTACTTTACTCTATGTGTAATGGGTATATGATCTATGTTTAAGATATTATTTGGAACTTCCAGTAGCACTAATACAAATTGTTTGATAAAATCACATAAAGAAGAATAATAATTTTTGCAGTACACATAAATTCCCCATCTATCCTAGTTGGGAACATTACATATATCCTATGCAATTTTCAAGTTTTACTCAGTTAAAAGATTTCACATTTCAAAGAAGTGACAATAATAAATTGCTCTACAGTGATGAAATGAACTTTAATAGTCCTATATCTAAAATTTGGTATGTGATATAAAGTCCAAGTCAGATGTTGATTTCTTTTGGAATTAAAGAAGAGGGGAAACTCAGAGCATATTTGGCCTATTTGGAAATCTCATCATCATATGTTTTTATTGACTATTCAATTGCAAACACATCCCCTTCTACCATTTTTGTCACTTGTGAATATGCTTCTTCTAAAAAATCAACATGTATCAAAAAAATATAAATGGTTGTAGTTCACACAAATGCAGTACAAGAGAAAGCTCCATTTCATTGCACCCAAGAGCCAAATTAAAAGAGTCTCTAAGATATGCCAATACGACAACTAAAGAAACAGACTCTTTTAAGATAATGGGGAAAATGTTAGGAGAGTTAGTTATAAGAAAGATATAAGCATCTTATGTATAAATGCACCAGAGGGATGCTAAAAATCCTGCAATAGAAAAACATAAAAGATACTCTAGTACTCGTTCCTCGAGTAAAGTGTCACAAGTAAAACATAAAGGAAATTTATTTTGTGTCCCGAAGCAAGCTACAAATTGGAATTATCATATATGCCTAATTTGAAGTGTCATGGAGAGAGGTGATTTATGGAAAAGTAGAGCTCTGAAATCTAGAGAGATGAAGAAGTATCCTTGTACAAAGACATGTTGTGGGAAGGTTTTGAAATGTTCGGCTAGTGAAACAATTGGATGATGTGCATTGTAAATATTTATCCCCGTACCACAACTATTCCTCCTTTGTTTGCATGTCTTTAGCACTAGAATTGAGTGATTTGTTGTTTGGAATCATTGGCATGCGAGTTTAGCAACTTATTTATCAACATCTTTCCTTACTCAAAATCCAACTTTTTATGTCACTAATAGGTGCTCTATAAGGAATTATTTATATATATATATAAATTCTAATCAATATTAATATTGTTAACAAGTTTAGGTATCATGTTTTTTTTGGGTCTTCCTATTGGTATGATAGCATCCTTCCTCACTTCAATTCTAATATTGTCAACAAGTTCCAGTGTTATGATTTTTTGGTCTTCTTTTCCTTATGGTTGTTATCAACACGATTCATATAATAATTGCAAAACACTTCATCCTTTCTCACTTCAATACTAATGTCATCAAGAAGATTAGGTGTCATGCTTGTTAGACCCTCTTTTCCTTGTGGTTGTTATCAACATGATACTTATAATAATTGAAAAAATTACTTAAAAATGGCATATCCTTATGTTAGTATTACATTTTTCTATTAATACTTTTCTTCTAATTTTGTGTGAGTTTGTGTGTGCACATGTATTAGATTTATGTGTTATGGATACACCCACATACAAACCATAATGGGGATTTATATGACATTACCTCACTAAAATATTTGTTCATATATAAGCTAATTTTCGGTTTATAGTCCTTGGGTTAGTGTGTAACATCCTCCTTTATTGTGTACTAACATATTCGACAATTTTAATTGCTACCACTGAAAGGCATTATGAAAATTTTGAGGTGTAACATGAGTCTAAAAAAAAGAGGTAGTATCAAAATCAACTTCAAAAGAACTAATCACATTCTATAGGGTGACATCATCCCCTATAATTAAATTGAAATTACTTGAATTAAAAATACTTATTTGTCACATTTTAAATAGTGAATAACTTCACATAGTTAACTATGATAGTGTTGTAAGTAAAGTACTCATAATTTTAAATATAATATAAATGTACTATAATAGTGTTGTAAGTAAATTACTCATAATTTTAAATATAATATAAATGTACTGATAAATAAAATACTCTTATAATACTTATGAAGTAACATATTTTACAATATATATATATACATATATATAAATAAATAAAGTAACCATGTCAAATCTCCTATGTAGTACGTTCTTTTTGTCTTTACGTAAGAAGCATACTTTAATAAAACATGTTTCACTCTAAACATAACGTACTTAATATATTAATAACATACTTTAATATTTTAGGGAAATCTATTAATGGCATGTACTTCATTATACAATAAAGTAACATATATATCTTTAAGTGGATACCTAAAGAACGTAGGTGAATAAGATATTCTTAATATGGAATATGTATTAGTGAGTGTTTCTTATTCAAAATTCAAAAATGAATATGTGGGTTCATGTGGATTATATTATAAAAAAATCAAACTAATAAATATTTCATTTTTCTTTACTCTACGTACTATATTTATTATTTATTATATCATATTTACTATATTTATTATTTATTATATTATATTTAAAAGTAATTTTATTTTTATTCATATAAATATAGATTTTTTAAATTAATTTTATTTTTAAACATTTTTTCAATTTAACTTAACTACAATTACATAGTTACATTGATTGTAGTGGAAGAGGTGAGTTGTAAATATATATTCCTAGCAAAATGATTAACTCATAATTTATTATTATATCTTTTAGAAGACTCATTTTAGATCTCAAAATACCTTAACCATATAGAGGTTTTGTTGGAATATATAATTCGTACTTATCTAATATACTTGCTAATGTATTGAGAGGTAGAGTTAATCTCTACGTGAGTTGTGTGATCCTATTATTAAGAGGTTGTTAGAGAGTTGGGTTTGTGAGATCCTTATTTGGTGTGTGGTTGAGATATTCTCTCAACCTCTCCAGTTATCTTTAGAATAAGTTAGATCTGATAACAACCTGTACACTCTATATAATAGAGTCCATTGTATTGATATAGTAAGCAATTGAATATTTGTTTATATCACTCTACTCTCCCATTTTATCATGGTATCAGAGCATCAGCGCTGGGCGTGACTCCCTCACGGGAGTGCCTAGAAATATGTGGAGAGTAGAGTAGATAATATCTGAGAGCTTAACATTGTGACCTGCCGGTTGTTGCAGCGCTGCCTCAAACCCTGGTTTCTGGAATCGTTGTTTTGTCCGGCGACGTGAGAACGAAATAGGCTTATAACAGGGCAAGAGGCTTATCAAAGAAGCTTTTGATGCCACTTCTTGAAGGGATTAGCTCCTCTGGAAGTGGGATAAACGTTGGCAAGATTCCAACAAGACCGTGAAGTTGTTGAGACCATCAGATATATTGTGCAGAGTCTTCTCAAGATCCACAGCAGTTGCCACGGGATCGATGAGGAGGAGAATTCCACATGGACTTGCATTGATTCCAAGAATTCCCTGAGTCGTTTCCTCATTTGAACCTTGAACTGAACAGGGAGCAGGTATTGCCACTATCGGATTCATAGAGCAGAAGGATGGTTTTTCGAAGATGGATCCATGATCATAAGAGAATACGTCAGAGTACCACTACCCATCTCACCAAAGAGGTTTCTCTGAAATTAAGATGATTCATGGTTGTGGATATCGATTTGGTCGGTCCCCAATTCTGCCATGAGAGGATTCAAGATTATTTTTTCCATGAGAACCTCCCAGTGTTCTAGCGGGCAACATGGGTGCCTTGATTATCAAGCCAGATCATTCAAGGGCCAATCCCGATAATACTTTCCCATGGAGCATTTGGATGACCTCCCCGCTTCCTCATTAGAGTCTCAACCGAATGATGCGACATCATTAAAGAAACCAGAGCATTGGATGCGGCTTCTTCAAAATTTCCTGTCAGAGCCATGAAGTGAATTTCCTCCCCTCCCATCATCTCTAGGCAAACAGTTTTATTGGATGCGATGGTTTTTTTATCAGCCAGGACTCCATCTTTTCTCTGTAGATTTATGAGAAAAGGCTTCATTTATTAAACTATCATTCCGTTTTCAAATATTCCTCTTGGAAAACCTCGAGATTATCTCTCTGCCGAAAATCCCTCGTTCGCCATTAGTTGTGCAAACTGGGTTCCAATTGTTCTTGCATCTTCTCCAAAGTTTGAAGCTAATGCCAGTATTATATCAAGCTGGAATCTTCTTTGATGGTGCCTGGAAGCTATTGGAATATCACAGGTCATGGGGAATATTGCAGTGGCCAGCATGGATCCCAATAGCAGGTGTTTAGGACCATGATGATGTAGTTACCCTAGCTTGGTTCGTTGGTCACCTAGGGAACTCGCCCCTTTGACTGATCGGTTTGAGAACTAACATAAAGGGCCTATTTTAATGCATACAATGATAAGAAGCATGGAGGTGTTATAGCGAAATGAAGTGAGGTATACGTGCCCATTTCGTCGGACTCACAGAGCGTTGATTGTGAGAAGTGTGATTGAGTTATGATATTTTTTGGTTTGAAGGTGTGCATAGTTATGTTATTTGTGAGACATGTAATTGAAAGCAAGACTAGGATATTTTGATGTAGCGGTCCTAGAAAATTCTATGTACCTGAGCCATTGTATACCCCGTAATGTGAAAATTTCGTGGTAATCTAGAAACCACTATGTAAAGCATGGTTACAGGTAATCCAAGAAAACCTGATGCATGGTTGAGGGTAATCCGAGAAAACCCAGAGCATGGTTACAGGTAATCCGATAAAATCTGGTGCATGGTTGAGGGTAATCCGAGAAAACCCAGAGCACGGTTATGGGTAAGCCGAAATAAAACCCAGGTTGATGATGATGTGATGAAGGAGGAGCTATGAAGAAGAATGGTTGAATGAACCATGTAGCTAAAAATGATTCCTATAAAACTGGCGGTTACAGCGGTTGATGACCCATGTATTCTGGTAGATGGATTTCTCTTTATATGGATGTCAATAATCAGATGCAGGTACAAGAGGAAGCACACGAAGATATGACCACGTAGATATTTAGATAAGTAGTCATTAAGGGAGAGTGTTGGAATATATAATTCCTACTTATCTAATATACTTGCTAATGTATTGAGAGGTAGAGTTAATCTCTACGTGAGTTGTGTGATCCTTTTATTAAGAGGTTGTTAGAGAGTTGGGTCTGTGAGATCCTTGTTTGGTGTGTGGTTGAGATATTCTCTCAACCTCTCCAGTTATCTTTAGAATAAGTTAGATCTGATAACAACCTGTACACTCTATATAATAGAGTCCATTATATTGATATAATAAGCAATTGAATATTTGTTTATATCACTCTACTCTCCCATTTTATCAGGTTCATGCCTCTCCCTTATAGGGGTTGCATACCTACACTCAGTTATGTAGAGCTAAGAAAATTTAGAAAAAAATCATTGTTATCTAAATTCCATAGTGGTTACTTTATGAAGGCATAACGGTCCCCTCTAAAATTTCAAAAAGTTTTTTCTTGTTGCATTGTGATGTGGAGAGGATGAAAGACCTTTCTACAAGGTCTAGATCTTTGTCAATAGATGTTCACTTTCAATTCGTCATTTTTTTTTATGTACATTTATTTAGTTTCTTACATTTATAATTTTAATATCAACTTAAGTGTTATAATGAAAAAACTGGGAGGCAAATATACAATGTTTTCAATTTATAATGAAAACATTAGAAAATGAAAAATTAGTTTCTTACATTTATAATATTTTTTTAATATCAAAAATATACAATGTTTTCAATTTATAATGAAAACATTGGAAAATGAAAAATTAGTTTCTTACATTTATAATATTTTTTTAATATCAACTTAACTTAAGTGTTATAATGAAAAAACTGGGAGACAAATATACAATGTTTCCTTGGTGCAAAGATGAATTTATAATGAAAACATTGGAAGACGAAAAAAATAGTGGTCTCTTGGTGCAAGGTTGAGTTTTTCCATTAATACATTATAGAAGCATAAATCTATGAAACTATAAGAGTGTTATGCCAATCACTGCCAATTACACTAAAGCCAAAAAGTACTTTGTCCATATAGGTTAGAACAAGAAGAAAAGAAGAAAACGGTGAATTTTCCTACCAACTTTTCAACGAGCATTCTCAATGTATCCTATCCTATCCCTTGCGTTGTCATAGAGACATAGCTTAGTACATGCAAGAATGCATATATGTTGTGCAAAAAATCTACCAACGAGCAATCTCAATGTATTCTATCCCTTGCGTTGTCATAAAGACATAGCTTAAAACGTGCAAGCATATATGTTGTGCAACAAATTCACCAACTTATAAATATATTGATCATAATTTGGTAAAAAAATTTAGGAAAAAAGGCTATCATAATTTGGTAAAAAAATTTAGGAAAAAATGCTATCATAATTTGGTTAGAAAATTTAAACAAAGGGGTTGATTATGGGTTATGAATTCATGTAATGTCGAGTGATAATTTTTTATCATTTTCCATCTCCGAGATGTTGTACTCATATTATAAAAGTACACTAATCAATTCTTTGTTTACATGGTTAATTTAGTATTTACAAGTTCCCTCACTTTTTTTCATAATTTTGTATAGGCATAGTTTGAATGTTCTATCTTTTGGTCTTTTTCTGGCAACCATCAATGGAATTTGGTTATACAATTTTTGATAAAATTGTAATTTTTCGTTATTTAAATTTATTATTTGAATGTATAAATGGATTCAACGTCCTGAAAAACCCCTAGAGCCTTCAAATTCTATAGTCCCAACAACCCAAATCTGCAATTTCAACCATTTCTCGCTAGATTTCTAGCAAAATTGGTCGAAAAACATGCCTAGAAAAAGGCCAAAAGATAGAACGTTTAAACTAGGTATTTTGTATAGCATGTTGTTTTATAACATGTCATTTTCCTTTAGTATTCATACTATTTCATTTGAAAATTCAATTTAGGAGATATGCTATTCACATGTTGGTTGTAATGTGTCAAATCATACATGCTTGAGAAGCTTTTTCTTCTTTTTCCAATTCTCTTTGTGAAGAAACTATATATTCCATCCATTTACAATACAAGAGTTTGAGGTATTTTTTTCATATGATATGGAAATATTTTTCTAAGTTAAAGCATAGTTTCACTATTTATATATATTTGTAGACTTGAAAATTGTGGATTGACATATCAATAGATGGAATGAGTATGTAGTTCACTATCTTTAAGGATTCCTTTATTTATTAATATTTTGTAATTTAGGTAATTGTAGTATACCTGGGGTAATATGGGGTACCTAGGGAGTTACTCAATGGGAGTAATAATAGAAAAATGACCACATCCATGTAATAGTGTGAACACAATAAATGTGAGAAGGTTTACTAGAAGGTTCCAACAACTAGAATGTTCCTAAGAGGTAGATATCATTACATAAAGAAGTGAAAGAAATGCATTGAAGCATAGTGAAGAATATTGTGAATGTATCAAGCATTGCTTGAGGAGTGTTATCCTTCTGTAAGGATTAATATGTCGTGTTACCCTAGATCAAGGGTTTTCTCTACAAATTCTCCCGTGTTTATTATTTTATGTGAGTGATTTGGTTCTCTCTTATATTTCTATATCCGAGGGAATTAACATTTGGTATTAGAGCTCTTTCTTCAGTCAACGAAGGAAGTTTTTTTTTTTTTTTTGCATATTTTTCAAAGGAAAAAAGGGGGAAACACACTTCATATTAAATTATGAAACGTTCTAAGACAAATTTGTAGAAATCAATTAGATATTTGAGTTCCTCTTGGAAAAATACCTAATTTCAAAAAATAAATCATATGAAATGAAGTATGGAAAGTGAAGTTATTGACATTTTAAAATAAAAAATTATCATGATTTTATGGGGATGACTGTGCGATTTATAGATCAAATATATATTTCTAGAGTACTCATATTTCAATGAAACTAACGCCATTAGATGCATATTGACTATGGAATTTCATAATTGTGGTCATAATAGCCAATCAAATAAGTATAAAAATGGTAGACTCAAGGAGCTCCATTGAAAAGTAAGTGATTTTTTTTACAAACCCTAGTCCTATTTTTGGGTTATAGCAAGCAAGATGCATTTTACTAGTGTCAGTTGAATTATATCATAAAAATTTTGTTACATTTTATCATCAATCCGAGTTTGTAAGCTTATGAATTGATAGGCACAATATATACAGAGCTAAGTATTAAAGTCTACAAGAAACTAATTCTTAAAACCACACAATATCAATAAAATTGCAACTCAAACCAATTAAATTCACACTACTGGATAACATTATCACTTCTACAAGAATTAAATTGCATATGGAAGATACAAGAAACCAATGCTAGAAATAAACACAATACATAAAGGAAAATGTATTTGAGGCATGGTTCTGAGAGGAAGGGAGCCTTTCCTTCTCTCTAAATCACGCCTTGACACACTTACAAAATCAAATGATTATCTATCAGAATGCATAAGAAGCAATCTTTATTTCAAAATGAAAAGGAGTACATCATAAATTAAGTATCATCTCTATCCTTCTGTATTTATTTGCTAACTCCATATTATATCAATTCATTATATATTCATACATAGGAGGGTATGGGCATATCATAATCAACCCTCTTTTCTTCATAATCAAATCTCACATAAAATACATTTTTGGTAAATTTGGAAACCAACCACAACAATAAATATGGAAGAATCCTCCTTAGAAAACTTCCCAAATCTCCTTTATCGTGCATTTTCTAGAAAATATACTCCTAATCCACCTAATTGGACATGTTTTGGGAAAACCCCATGTTGCAAAATCATGTGATTCATCTTCATCTATTCACAAACGACCCCGCAAAACCGCCATTGGGAATCTGGCATAATTTTGAAGATCGCAAGTATCATAACCATCGAAGTTATTGTAGGATCCTATTATGTTGTTATAGAACAAATTTTGGTTATTTCATCAAATAAAAACAATTCAAATATATTTCATCCATCAAAATAAAGTAAATGCAACATTAGGCTAGAGTTTGTACCTCTTGAATGAAAATAACACTTTAATGACAAAATGGTAAGTATGGGATCACCAAGAGGTAACAAAATGGGTGAATGATAAGAAAATTAGTCAAAACAGGGTCCTTTAGACTACACCAAACAAGACAAAATAGGGACCTTACATCTCCCCCATATCTGAGCATTTGCATGTCATTATGGAAAATTGAACTTCTGCCCATCTGCAAAGATGATACCTAAATATTGTTGAGACTTTTCACAAACTGATGGAGAAAATATGTACTAGGCATGAGAGGCTGCTCAAACAAGCACATCAATGCTAGAGCTCATGGGATAGAACCTTCTAAGCTTAACACGAAGATTTTAGTTTTTCAATATGAGCTATTTAACCTTCTTATAACACTTCTGAGCCTTTTTTTAGTGATTTTTTTATGTCTATATCCCCTCTTAATATCTCCCTGAAATTTTATGATGGAGTCCTTTAACACTGCATGTTCATTTTTAATGTGCCTCTCCAAGATATCCATTTCTTCAAGGGCCTACCTCAATGATTTCCTTCTTTTAGTATTTTTATTAATTGTGAAGTGATCGGCTCTAGGAGCACGTTTATTTACTTTATTATCATTATCATCAACAACAACCTTTACACCTTGATTCTCTGTGTTAGTTTCTCACTGCAGATTTTTTAACGAAATATTTTTCCTTCTGACACTGACACTATCAATGGATAAGGTTTCGAGTAGGAAGGATCATAGATGGTTAGCTAGAATTAGAATTAGTTATAGAACCAATTTTGAATTGCATGCAGAGTGTTGAATCATGACAAAAAAAGGGAAATATCAATGCATCATTATATTGGATTGTGCCAAACCATGATCAAAATATTATTAGTTAAAAGGGAAGGTGGTATGATAGTGTGGTAGGGGTGGACAAGATATTTGAGAAGTTAGAGGTCAATAATATTGGAAGGTGGTTCGTAAGGTTAAAAGGAGGTTGTGAAATGAAATAGTAGGTTGAAAGGTGAAAATGAAAGGTGAATAGAACATAGGAATCACAAGCTCATAGTAGTTATTTATCATGATTTCCCATATTTTTGACAAACCAAACCAATAGCTGTCTTTAGAAGAAAATGGGATTTCTTCCAATATTTCCTCAACCAACTCGACACTCCCTCTGAATGGGAAATAGAGCACTACAACGCTCCCTCTGAGATGGATAGAGAGAGCTAGCACTCCCTGTGTATGAGTAGGGGAGCATTAATCTTCCAAAAAGTTGCCAAGATGAGAAATTCCAATAGAAAAACACTTGTTTTGATTGTCAGATGATGGGGATCCTTATTCTAAAATGTTTTAGGGGTTGTATCAAGTGTTTTCATGGTGTCATTCATGATGTGATACTTACTGAAAGACATTGCAACACTTACGACACTTGCGACAAAAGTGCGACACTTACGACTCTTGCGACAATGAGAATGTGGCACTGTCGAAGTGAGAAATTTTCATGTGTAACAGATTCCCCCCCAAAGTGTGAAGTCAGAAGTTGAAAGTTGATGGCCAAAACACTTTGTAGATTCTTCGAAGAAAGGGTATGGAGTCAGGGAACCTGGTAGAAGCTGCAGAAAACCATCAAACAATGTTAATATGTGTTCCATTCCTGAGGCATACATACCTATGCTTAGATTATAAGTGACTCAAAGTATGGTCGCCAATAAATAAACTGTGGATCCATGATGATATTGACTAAGGGTATGGCCACCAGAGAGAAAATTTGGATCCATACCTCTATGACATGAACAGATCGTAGCCACACAAAATACACAGTGGAGCTACGAGATGATAAAACATAGCCATAGACTAATACAATGTGGATCTATGTGACAACATATATATCATCATGCTCAAATGACTTCCTTTGCATCTTGGGAAGAGAAGATAACAGAGTGAATGCTCAACCCAGGGTATTCGTCCCAAACCCAATGTAGTATGAATATTATCCATATGAATAGATGTTTTGATGTCAAACGTGGTAGAAACCGCTTGATTACCGATCATTGAGGTATATCGTTAACGAGTGCGAGATAAATCACCATTAATGTCGATGATTTTCAAGGTAATTTTAAAGTACATTCCAGTGAATGTATAGTCCAACGAATTAGTGGGTCAGGGGTCATTGATGAACACCCAATTCCAAATGCAAGGAGGCCTTCCATTGAGGCATGCAGGTCCCAAGGTACTGATGTGTTCCTAAGTCTATTTCCAAGATAATTTGTTGAAGTCGAAAGGAAAATACTCGTCGAAGGAGGGAATTGATGTATCCCCCATCAGTCGACATGAAACTTGTCACCAGAAAGTGATAAGATACAATATATGAACACGGTCTGACACGAGTATGGAAACTGGTAACTTTGTGGATGGTTGAATGTTGAGGTGGAAAATTCCCTTGAACACTGAGGCACGATGTGAGACTAGGAAATATAAACTCATAATGGACCAAAACATAATGTAGGGAGTTCTTAGGCATTCTTTGGATGGATAAAAGGAGCGGAAAGACTCATAGGATTGGTTCAGTGTACAAGTTTTAATGTATTATCCAAGTGTTCAGTGTGGAGGTTAAAACAAATGTCGTGTTCAAGGGCGATTGCAAGAGCTTCTTACAAATGTTTTCAAGAAACTTGACTCACTTCCTAATTCCCCCGCATCAAAATAGATGAGTACCTCTTTTTAATTTAACGAGCTTTAGGAGGATAACACATGTGTTGGAAGATTGGTTGTTTTCATTGATGTCAACCCTAGTCATGGGCTTTGGACCACAAGATTGATAAAGGTATTTGGACATGAAGGAAAATGCACATGCATATACAACACCCATGAATGGATAGTATACATCATGTTGTTTCCGGTGGTATGTGGCATGTCACATGGATCCTCATGGTTGAGGAGAAATNGGTGGAATTTGATGTCGTCCCTTCAAAAAAAAAAAAAGAGAAATGTGTTTATATGAATATTCATTATTACGTAACTAAACCACAGTTATTTAAAATAAAATTGTTGAACCGGATAATTGTAATTAAAGAGTTTCTCAAACAATTGATTGGTTGTTGTCTTTTATAAAAGACTAGTCTTGTTGACTGGATTGAATGCATACATACATTACTAAAGGATGACAACTTTGATTATTAGTACATGCACGAGATTTGCATGTACTAGCTACACATGCATTCCTTGTACATGTACACTAGTATGTATGAGATTTCTTGACTTACTTACTGATAATGTCAGTTACTTGCTATGAATGTGTGAACCATGCTCTTTTCCTTTGTACCATAAGATACCTTAACTTCGGGACGAAGTTTCCTGAAGGGTGGGTGTATGTAACGACCCTAGTTGGATAAATGTTTAAGAATTATAAAGTAAAACTAATTAGGGGATTAATTGTGTTAACAAGGTATTAATTAAACAAAGATGATTTAATGATATCAATTAAGTAAGTTATCTATTAATTAAAGGTTATAATTGTGATTAATTAATTAATAATTTAACTGCAGATTACCTTTGATGACATGAGTAATAAATTTAAGAGATTAATAATATATGTTATAAATGGTTACGTACCCAACAAGGGATAACCTGTTAGTCCCAAGAAGATAAAACATTAAAGGAAGGATCAAGGAGAGGGACGAGGGCAGGTAAGGGAGTAAATGAGGAGTCGATGAAGGAGGGATAAGGGGGACGAAGGATGGATTCAGGGGGGGATGGTGAGATTTGCAGGGAGCAGTAGAGTTCTGGCTGTGGCACTTTTGATCTGTTGAGGCACCGGGTTGTTGGAGGTTTTGGGCACGGGGGCCAGGATATCCATAGATATCTTGGAGCTAGGTAGTTTTCCTAGTTGGGAGGGAGGATAGTAGGTTTGGGCAGTTATTCTTTGTTTGTGGCTGGTTTGGTCTGTGTATCAGGTAGCATGAAGGCAACAACAAGGCAGCAAGGCAACATAAATTAGCATCAGAACCAGGTAATTTGTTAAACTATGTGTTTATTTCATTCTTCCATGAAATCATTGTTCATTGATAAATTTAAGTTACTGAAGTTGCTATTATAAAGATTGTTGTTATGTTATGAAGTTATTATCTCAGTTCATGAAATAAATTGCTTATGGAAGTAAATGATGTTTAGAAATATTTGGTTGTTACAAAGAGGAATTTCTTCTTATCCCAACTCCAAAGATCAACTGATTCATAATTGTTTTCAAAACCATAATAAGCTTTCCATCCATCAAAAATCATTTTCTCAATGCTATAATTCCAATTGAGCTTGTGGTGAATATCAATTCCAATATATTTGTATGAATTCACTTCCTCCAAGTTGTTTTTGTCATATAAAAAGGTATCATAAGTGGTCTTATTGGATTTAATAATCATGACCTTAGTCTTATCAATATTAACAGTCATACCCATATTGGAGAAAAAATACTTGAGGATTCTTAGTTGGCTTTCAATATCATGGGGACTCCTTTCCATAAGAAAAATATCATAGGCATAAAGAAGAAGATCGATTACTATACCAGTGAGAGTAGGACCGAGATAACCTGTTTTTTCCAAGCAATCTTCTAACTTGTCAATGTATATGCCAAAAAGGGCAGGGGACAAGGGACAACCTTGTTTGACTCCAATATTGCAGTTAGTCTGTTTTGACCAACCCTCAATTTTTTTAAACTTAGCAATAACGTTATCATACATCTTTATTTTATCAGCACTCAAATCGAGAGGCACTTTTATCTCTTCCAACCTATTCCAAAGGTTTTTCCTAGGAACCATGTCAAAATCTTTTCTAAAGTCAATAAAACAACAAAAAAGATTGATTTTGGTATTGCAAAATTCCTCTGCAATGATCCTAAAGGTAACAATATGGTCCACAGTTGAATGATATCTTCTAAACCCGACCTAGCCTTTAGCTCTTTTACCATGACTTTCTAGCCAAAGGCTAATCTTCTTTTCCAAAATAATTCTATAAAGCTTGGATAAAATCGGGCTAATCATAATGGTCCTATAATTAGAGGGAATAGGTCTATCCCCATTTTAGAAAAATAGGAATAATGAGGCTTTGTGTCCAGGGTTTAGGGAAGCTTTGCTTAACTACTAAATTGAAGAGCTTGTGTATTTGAGGGATAAGGATAGACCTTCCGATTTTAAAAATTTCATCTTGGTAGCCTTCAATGTCCTTATCTTTCCCATTTGCAAGCCACTTAACCCTGAACTCTATGTCATCTAAAGAAAAAAACTTATTCCTTTGTAGGGACAATAGGAATGGTGTCCATGACATTAGGGAACTCGTAAATAGTTTTAAGGTAGGAATTCCAGTCCCTTAAGGGAATCCTATTATTTTATTTAGTATTGCGGTTTAGAATTTGGCTCCAGAACTTCTTAGGATCCAACTTATATAGTTGTGAAAGTTGCTCTTGCCTTTTATTGATATAGTACCTTTTTTTCTTTTTAATTAGGGATTTTTACGTATTGATCTTATCGAGTTTGAAGGACTCATTAGAAGCATCCCTAATGGCTTTCCTAGCAATTTTACATTCTTTATCATACCAAGGGTTGGTCGTTCTATTATTCTTTTTATAGGACACCTTGAAACAAAACTTTATAATAGAAGTGGAAAGGGTAGTTGTAAAATTATGATAGAGTTATTCAATGTTGTCCTTATAAGTTAGAAGATTTAATTTACTATTTAAATCCTTTAAGAAAATGCCAACTTTACTTTTCTCAAAGCACAAATTCATTTGATTATCGGAATTCTCTTCAATGGTGCTCATGTGCATGGAAACATTTAGAGTTAGGGTTAAAGGTTTATGATCAGAGTCAAGCTCATGGTCATTTAAAAGGTCAAAAGTTGTTATTTGGTTGGAAACAGGGATATCGGATATCACATAATCTACGACACTACTACCTAGCCCATGAATACAAGTCATGTGGTTGGAGTTTGACCACTTCATTACTCCATTGCAAATTATTAGGTCTTGATAGTTATAGAGCTTGAACAACTCAGTACAAAAACAAATCTCAATTAGGTCTTCAAAGCTTCTTTTGTAGCTATTAGATAAAACAAGGTCCCCATCTATCCATAAAAGAATTATGGTTGGAATCAGTACTTAAACGAGTAGATTTTTTAGTTGCATTCCTAGCATTAAAGTCTCCTAGCAGGAGGATATTACCTTCATTTTTCAAACTATAAATATCTTGTTCTAAATTGTTATATAGATTGTTTTTCTTATAGGACAATTGTTATATAGATTGTTTTTCTTATAAAAAGTAGAATTAATAGGTGCAAAATAGCAAATTGCTATATACATCTTATTAGCATTGGTGTCTAAAATTTATTTCCAAATGTATTGATTGAGAGGGTCAATCTTATGAAGTTGAATGTGAGGAGAAATGCTCTTTCTAATATAACAAGCTATGCCTCCTATCCCTCTACAGTGAGATTTTTTGTTCCATGCCGACCACAAGACAAATCCTTATATGTTAGGGACCTTAGAATCCTCATGCTCCCAAGTTTAAACTAGACAAATAATATCAATATCACTTGGGATCCAACTTATCATAGAACATTTGCGCCATAGAAAGCTACAACAATTCCAAAAAAGGATCCCGAGTGTCCCAAATTCCTATTTATTATTATCCTTCTGGTCTCTATCCCTAACAATAGCTTTTCGATTTCTAATTATTTCCCATTTTCCTTCTTTCCTCGCTTCTTTTACCTTTTGAACTTCCTTCATTAATTCAGCTTGGTCTTCGGGAATGAGGTCTTCATTTATAAATATTCCTGACCCTTTTAAGCTCAGAGATTTACTAAGTATGTTGTATTTATGGTCATTACAACTTACTTTGACATAGATCAACCTATTTTGTGATCAATTATTTTTCCTATTCTCTTTGCTTCTATGAGATAAGATGTATCAATTTGTTATTTATTATTTAATTATTCGTTTACTATTGCTAGCGTATCCTCCTCTTTTTGTTCTTTTATACCAAAAATTATGAGGTTCAAGGCTCTTTTGTTACACTCATGGTCTAGTTCGATTAGCTTATTCATTTCCTCTTTCATGGGTTTGATATCCAATTTGTTTTCCATATTACTGAGGGTCAAATTGTTGCTTAATTTTTCTTTTAGCTCTTTAATCCTATCTCTCAAGTAGTGATTTTCTTCAACCTCTCCTTCTTGGGTTGATTGTTTATGTTTTTCCATTTCTTGAATCCTATCCTTGATTGTCTACAATTCACTCTTGAATTCTAAGAATCTATCCTCTATTTGAGTTTGAATGGTATCTTTGAAAAAATATTATAAAATATATTAATATATTAAAAAATACTTTTTTTTTTTAATATATTAATATATTTTATAATATATTACCAATGATCACCGCTACATTATTTTAGTGATCTATAAATTGGAGCTAAGGAAAATCAAAATAGAACAAATTCAAACCAATATATATTTTTAATATATTAAAGTATTTTGTAATATATATTATCTTAGCTTTTTTATTATTTATTATTATTATTTTGATGTGTTATGTTACATGAATATCTCTCGCATATGAGGTGTAGAGCTGGCTCAATTATAAAGGTTTTTAAGATTTTTAGTTTATATTATTGTATTAATTTAATTTGCTTTTCTGGTTATTTTTTACTTTTTGATGAGTATAGATTTTCCTAGCAATTCTAATAATATATTAAGTTTTCTTCACATTTGTTTTAGTGATATTATTATTTTTTATTAATTTAAATAAAGAATGTTATAAAACATTGAGAAGATTAAAAACCTCTAGTCTCCAAGCAAAAAGATATTTACGATTAGCATAGGAATAAAGTGTTTAAGGAAATGTTGGGAAGAATAAATGTCCTTTACTGACCAAAATTGATTGGACACTAATAATTATCAATGATTACTAAAAATAAAAACAATATTTAAGTTTTAATGGGTTTTTGCACTGCAACATATGAGATATTAATTTTTGGGGGGGATTATTTGTGGTAAGTCATTAATCTATAACCCATATCTCATTAATATAAGTCACAATTAACCAATTTTTTAGGGTGTTGAATAGTTCACTTAGTACAATACTTATTAATGTTTTACAAATGGATTAGTAAACTAAGTGAACTTGATTGTGAAAAAAACTCCAAAATTAAATGCACTTGAGTTAAAAGAGTATTAGAATAAGTGTTAACAAATGAAAACAAAAAAATATGTAACATTTAAAAATAAATTTAGTATTTACTTTTCAAATTAATTTAGATGAAAAGATTGTATATAGTAATAATAAAAATAAATGACTTCTAATCAAAAGTTCAAAACTTAAAATTATTATAATTTGACATCAGATTTGAATACACAGCTGATTTGATTGAATAAATTTAGAAATAATAAATTAATTTTCTTTACACATTATTTTTAAAAAGGGATATTTTTTTTATTAATTTAAAAAGGGATAACAAAATTGCAAAAGGTCCTTTCCCATGAGACATTATGAAAGTTACAAATGTGGCATTGATTCCGATCAGAATTGTGTTGGAATCCGAATGGAAATGGGACCTCATTGATACTAACGTGGAATGATTGGCATCCAAACCTCTTAACTAGGGTCCAGTCAAATTCTAAGAAAAAGAAAAGGGGCCATTTTGGAGGGACATATGCTTTCCTTACACCCACCTAAAGTAAAGTCAAGTTTCTTTCCAGTTGTTGAGTATGAATGGACCAGAACGAGAAAATAAATTATTGGGCCATTATAAATAGAAATAGTGAAATTATGATAATAGAAAAATTCAGTGAATTTTTTTTCTCATTGTTTTTTGTTTTCAATTGAGGAATACATGAATTGAAACTAGAAAATAAATTTATTTAAAAAAAGGAATCCTAAGAGTCTAAGTGTTGGAAGATTGGTTGTTTTCATTGATGTCAACCCTAGTCATGGGTTTTGGACGCAATATTGATGAAGGTATTTGGACATGAAGGACAATGCAGATGCAGATACAAAACCCATGGATGGATAGTATACATCATGTTGTTTCCGGTGGTATGTGGCATGTCACATGGATCCTCATGGTTGAGGAGAAATGAATTTTTGAAGATGACAAAGTGAATTGAAGAAGGAAGTACATGTAGGCCCTGAAGATAATTAAAGAAAAGAATTACAAAATAAGAAAGTGTCAGGTCGGCCCTAATGTAAAAATGAAGTGACATAAATGTTATAAATACATATCGTTATACACTCATTTGATACACAATTCAAATTTCAGAGGAAATCAGAAGTAAAGAAGGTCGGATTTCAAGGGAGGATGAAGTCTTTTGGTGATGTGTTCTAAGGTATGTTATTTACAGGTCATCTTACCATTTTCGCTATAAATTTTTTTCTATAACGATTTAGATGGTGAAATTGCTATGGAATTGAGAAGACATATCAAGGTACCTGTGGTAAAAGTTTTAGTTCTTGATTCGCTACAATTATGGAGATACACTCTTTGCAAGATATGGTTTTTGACCAATACTAAAGCTAGTCAATAAACATGTGTTACGGGTAAAACAATCATACCTTATTCATAGAGAATCCAAATGAAGTGGGACAAATTCCATTGGAACTAATACGAATGGTAGTTTTATGTGTGTAAGTTTCAGAATCTGATGTTAAATATTGAGCGCGGGGCATTCTGTACAAGTTTGGTCTCCTGAATAAACCAGAATTGAATAAAGTCTACCATTCTTTCAATAACTTCTTCTTGGAGAGGATTCAAGGAGTGAAACTTGGAGGAGTTTCAGAGAATACATTGAGTAATATTATATACAGGATCATAGTATTCCAATAATTTCAAAATTTCAGAAATTGAAGAAGTCTCAAGAAACATTATCAAGTTCTATGTGATGGTTGGTTGATGGTGATGATTTAATGTAAAGTTTTATTATCTCTCATATATTCTTGGGTGGAAGGAAGGGGAAAAGATGGAGAGTTCAACCCTCTATTGATATTGGAGTATTGTATCTTCCTCTTGGAGGTTTATCCCTCCCTTTACATTTGGAAGTTGTAGCTACCTTTAGAAGTCATTACTTCCCTTGAACAATAACTATTGATTATTTCTCATATATTGTGCATGGTGTATTGTGGTGTAATGGTGTAACTCTTATACTATTGTTCATTTATCATCGAATATAATTGAATGGTTTAAGTATAAATTGAAAAAGGTTTTTTAAATTGTAATTGATACTAATTCACCCCCCTATCAGTATCAACAATTGGTATTAGAGCGGGTTATGTTCAGTACAGTTTAACCACTGGAAGGAAGATCCTAAGAAGAAATGGAAAACAAAATTCCAAATGGGATTCCACCATTTGATGGAAGCAATTTTGAATACTAGAGTAATAGAATGGAAACTTACTTGAAATCTCTTGGGGTGGATGTTTGGTTCTCAATTTCTTCAGGATACAATGCTTTGAAGAAACCAAAAACTGCAGCTCAGAAGGAAGCAAAAAGGATCAACAAATTGGCAATAGATACCATCCTGGATGGATTGAGAGATTCAGTGAAATCCAAGGTGGGATAATGTGCATCATCAAAATATATTTGGGACAAGCTACAAGACCTTTATGCAAGGGAAGAAGCAAAAGAAGAAGAAGAAGAAGAAGAAGTTGAAGCAAATTACAACATCTCAGATTTCAAAGAAGCAAATAGAGGTCAGCTATTTTGCTTTAATTGTGAAGGAGTAGGACATGTTGAATTTGAATGTCCTCATCCAAGGATTTAAAGAGATGACACTAAAGAAGAAAATTCCAATGAAGAAGAAGAAAACCATGAAGCATAAATTATTCAACAAGAAGATGAGAATCTTAAAAAATTGAAGCATGTTGAGATTGAAAAGAACAAGCTCAAAGACATGCATAGAAAACTAAGAAGTGAATTGGGTATTTGTGAAAAGACAGTTGTAAGATTGAAGAAACAATTAGAAGAATTAGATAAACTAAGAGAAGAAAATATTTCCTTGAAAAATCTTCTCGAAGAAGAAAGAAGAATAGGAGAAGTAAGGAACGTCCAAATGACGAAGAAAGAAGAAGATTGTGAGAAAATTGAATAAGAAGTTGTCTCATTGAGGAAGATATTAAGAAACTCTCAAGTGCCAAAAGACTTAACACATATTGGATGCATGGGTGAAACTTCATACAAATAAGATGAAAATACCAACAAGAAGGTTGAAGAAAGAGCTACACAGATAATTGATGAGAATTGGACTAAGATACCAGAAAGAAGGAATGATTACAAAAGAGATGAATATCCAAGAAGACCTCCTACCTTCAAGAATGAAAGAAGCTTCAATCCATATGAAGGAAACTACAGAAGAGTAGATCATGAATCCATATGGACTACATCACAAAGAAGGCCACTTACTCCAAGGTATAAAAATTTCTTTCTTGGTCATTGTTATACTTGCAAAAATTTTGGACATAAGGAAATTAATTGTAGAATCAATGAAAGGATCAAATACACAAGAAACATGAATGGTGTAAATAGAAGATATGAAAATAATCGTGGATTTTTCAACAGAAGTTATAATTCGTTTTGCCCAGTGATGGACAAAATTATTGTATGCTACAAATGTAATTATATTGGTCACAAAGCACGAGATTGCAAAAATATGAATGAAGATATCCCTATGCCAACCACAGTATGGAGAAGGAAAGAGATTCCAAACAATGAAGATTGTTGAATAGAATTAACCACTGAAGAATGTAAAGAAGAAGATGAATGGTACATAGTCAGTGGATGTTCTTCACACATGACCGGGGATCAAGACAAATTCATCAGCTTGAAGAGAAAGAGTGGCAATGGTGCATATGGAGATTACTCATCTGTCAAAATACTTGGATAAGGTGTAGTAGAGCTTGGAATACAAAATGTAAAAGAAAAGAATGTCCTATTGGTTGAAGACTTGAAGCATAATCTACTCAGTTTTAGTAAAATGTGTGATCAAGGACACACTCTTACGTTTGACTCTCGAAGATGTAAAATCAGAGAAAATAACTCAGGAAGATTGGTTGAAACTACAACAATAAGACCGAACAACATATACACCCTAGACATGAAGAAGAGAGAGAAGACAAAAGCCACAGAAAAGGATTCCAAGGAAGAAAAAGTCCCAATGACCAAAAATAAGGATGAAGTATTATTGAGTGCCACATGTTCAGGGGGGGCAGCCCCAGAAAAGAAGGTCAACTTATGCCATTGAACTCAGGGGTAGAAGCCCTACCCTTTGTCATTGATGTCAAAGGGGGAGATAAATTGGGATGATGATGATAGGGAGAGCATGAGTGTTTCCATCAATGACAAAGGGGGAGATTTTTGGAAGATTGGTTATTGTCATTGATGTCAACCCTAGTCATGGGTTTTGGACCGCAAGATTGATGAAGGTATTTGGATATGAAGGACAATGCAGATGCATATATAACACCCATGGATGAATAATATACATCATGTTGTTTCCGGTGGTATGTGGAATGTCATGTGGATCCTCATGGTTAAGGAGAAATGAATTTTTGAAGATGACAAAGTGAATTGAAGAAGGAAGTACATGTAGGCCCTGAAGTTAATTAAAGAAAAGAATTACAAAATAAGAAAGTGTCAGGTCGTCCCTAATGTTAAAAGGAAGTGACATAAATGTTATAAATACATATCATTATACATTCATTTGACACACAAGTTGAATATCAGAGGAAATCAGAATTAAAGAAGGCCGGATTTCAAGGGAGGATGAAGTCTTTTGGTGATGTGTTCTAAGGTATGTTATTTACAGGTCATCTTACCATTTTCTCTATAAATTGTTTTCTAGAACAATTCAAATGGTGAAATTTCTATGGAATTGAGAAGACATATCAAGGTACTTGTGGTAAAAGTTTCATCTCTTGATTCACTATAATTATGGAGATACACTCTGTGCAAGATAGGGTTTTTGACCAGTCCAGAAGCTAGTCAATAAACAGGTGTTCTGGGTAAAACAGTCATAACTTCTTCATAGAGAATCCAAATGAAGTGGGACCAATTCCATTGGAAATAATGCAGACTTTATTTTGATGTATGTGAGTTTCAGAATCTGATGTTAAATATTGAGTGCTTGTCATTCTGTACAAGTTCGGTCTCCTAAATAAACCAAAATTGAATAAAGTCTACCATTCTTTCTATAACTTCTTCTTGGAGAGGATTCAAGGAGTGAAACTTGGAGGAATTTCAGAGAATACA
Organism: Picea sitchensis; assembly: GCA_010110895.2. Lineage (NCBI taxonomy): Eukaryota > Viridiplantae > Streptophyta > Pinopsida > Pinales > Pinaceae > Picea > Picea sitchensis. The sequence goes on from SNQJ01S0001738.1 coordinate 74,478, forward strand.
TTGAGTAATATTATATATAGGATCATATTATTCCAATAATTGAAGAATTTCATAAATTGAAGAAGTCTCAAGAAGCATTATCAGGTTCTATGTGATGGTTGGTTGATGGTGATGATTTAATGTAAAGTTTTATTATCTCTCATATATTCTTGGGTGGAAGAAAGGGGCAAGGATGGAGAGTTCAACCCTCTATTGATATTGGAATATTGTATATTCCTCTTGGAGGTTTATCCCTCCCTTTACATTTGGAAGTTGTAGCTACCTTTGGAAGTCATTACTTCCCTTGAAAAATAACTATTGATTATTTCTCATATATTGTGCATGGTGTATTGGTGTAACTCTTATACTATTGTTCATTGCTCATCAGATATAATTGAATGGTTTAAGAATAAGTTGAACAAGGTTTTTTTAATTGTACTTGATACTAATTCACCTCCCTCTCAGTATCAACACTAAGTGCTAAGCCTAGCTTTGACCCAATTTGAGTGAAGAGGAATTTTAATCATGTTGTGAGAAGATAAATTTTAATTTTGAGGCCATAATGTTTGTCACCAAAAATATTTACTATTATCAAGAATATTAACTATTTAATTTTTAAAAATATTATATTCTCATAAACTTTTATTATTATGTCGAAGGTGTTCTTTTAAGGGGTTTCTTTTGAGATTGTCATCGTCTGTCTATAACCTATCAATGGATAACATGTATGCAGTGCAATTCAACCAATTTTTCTTCTCGAAATTTGTGAACCACCATTGTTCTCCTTGAAATTCGTGAACCAATGTCTCTGTCAATTTTTTCACAGGTCCGATAATCCAAGAGGAAGCATGGTTTTGTTTCAACCCACCACCTGTTCCTCCTTGAGATTTGTACCCCACCACCTTTCCTTGAAATTTTTACCCCACTGCATCTATCGATTTTTAGAACTTCATCGACTCTTATCTACAGAAAGGATGCTCCCGAGAGATGGATGAGTTCTCAGAGAGGAGATATGGAATGCTACTCAACTCTTGGCTCGATGCTCCCAAGAAATGAACCACTACTCAAATACGCAAAACAAGGCTCAATGCTCCCAAGAAATGGATCGTTGTTCAAATCTGCAAAACAATCTACATGAATGTTCCTTGACACTTTCCATTTAATTAAATGCTTTATTTTTGTGGCAATTGATCTGCAGATAAGGATTGTGAATGTTGTTTCATATCATGAAGGTGTCCCTTTCCATCCGATCCCTTTTTGAAAATTTTCATCTGATACTCTCCATAAGAAGCCCCCTGGTACAATGGAGGATGCTCCTCTTCTGTCAATTTTTTCCTGGATTATACCACCAGATCATGCGGTGGATTGAAAAAATGACTCGTAACATTCTTGAATGGTCTTTGTTCACCATGCTCATGTGTTCAATGCTCTTGTATTTCCCGTTGCTCATTATATGTTCATCAACACAAAATTATCAAGCCACAAGAAACACCACCATTAATCATTTCAATATGTTATGACTATGAATAGTACATACTTCCAACTTATCATTGATATTGACAACTAGGGCACTAGGAACACATTATACGTCCATCCAATACCCATATTTGCGAATTTGAATCCTTGGAATTTGATCGTGAAGGAGAATCGTAAGCGCACCGATATCAGAATGGGGTTCCACTCCCACCACCAGATTTGGTTGAGGACACGGTGGATAGGAATTTATGCTTATATGAAACTCCTCCATCTCCCCTCTCACGCTCCCATTCAGAGTGTTTTCCATCTCTAAACCTAGATCACGTGAAAATATCTGCATCAACAATTCAAATAACTTGACAACAATGTTGTATTCATCCATAATTTTTTTGCAAATACAAAAATCATTTTTAGACATCTTAGAGTTGACCCTTCTCCACACAACTACACAAATAAAGTATATACAAAGAAAGAATGTAACCATTACGTGAAATCAGAGAGTTGTATGGGCCATTTGATCATTTAAAAAACATGTTTGATCTTGGTTTTGTCTCTAGATTTATTGGTGTGGGTATTGACAAAGTAATCCAACAAATCCTTCATTGCATAAACATTGTGGTTCGGTGCAAGAAAGAATTGGAATCTCTTAAATATCTCTTAATGAAAATTGATCCTAACATTAAGCAGATCCAGAAATAATATCAAGAAATAAACAAGAAGAAGAAAGATGAAGTTTCCTCTGTCAGCGGATGATTTAACGATTTGGATGCCCTTCTTCAAGAGGCATTAGAAATGACGCAACGCTACAAAATATCAATGTGTAGCATTATTCTTCATTATCAAACCAGCATGAAGATCTCCCGTTTGAGTTTACGCATCACGTAACATATCAGGTTGTATCCTTTCATGGAGTTGGCCCACATTCTAGAGCTGTTAGAGGAACAAACTCAAAATCTCCAAAAGGAACTTGAGCAGATTAAGGAAATTGTTGTCTCTGGATTAGCTTAATTTCTTGTAGTAGTTGTTGTAATGATATTTTTTTATGTAATAAGAAAATACTTGTCAGCATAAAGAACTAAGGTACCAACAAATATGTTGTGAAAAATAGATGCATATACTTATCAGCATAAAGAACTAAGGTAACAACAAATATGTTGTGAAAAATAGATGCATATTTTGAAACCTCGGAAGGAATTAACTAAGCCTAAACTCTAGCCTCCATAAATCAGAGCATGAGCTATTCTCATATTCTATATAGTGTTGGATTGGCATTACCATATGCAAATAACATGGCCCAAATATGGTTAAATCTGGCCTTTAATCTTCATTCTAATTATAACTTTCTAAGATTATTGTACAATCACCAATACTCACTTTACAAATCATGTTTCATGTTTTTCAACCTAGATTCATAATTCCAAGTACCATTTATACTCCATCATAGAAAAACAGGATCATGGAGCAATAAAATAAACAAATGTAGAAAAACATGTACATACACAACACAAGAGAGACACAGATTTACGTATTCACTCCAAAGGGCTACTGGCCCACCAGAGAAATTGCCGTGTCCTTCCTTTATTATTATCCAAAGAATGAAGGGATACAACCTAAAGAAACTCAAGAATCCTCCTCTTCTTTCCTCACAGCCTCTCTCCTCGTATCACACATTCACTATCAATGCATAGTTGCAATACATTTCTCATAAAAGAGGGTTTCAGGGCAAAACCCTAACATAATTCTACTGTTAGATCTCATCTTTATAATGAACGGTCCAGATTTACAATGAAATTACAATATACTTTTATAAGGCATTTTGCTTCTGGGGCTCTATTCCCCACACTCTCACACCATGGCTCCCCTGACTTTCAAAATTTAGGGGATGGAGCCTCAGACTTCACAGAGGGGGTACTTCTCTACACTCCCCTAATGGAAGAGCAAGTGTACATACTTCTGGGTATAAACATGACCGAAAGCAAGGACCTATGAATCGTGAAGATAACTGTGCTCCACAACCACAACACCTCCTACTTGGATCGACTTTAACAACCTATCACACAGATATGTTGGATTTTGAACCTTCTTGGACGTGGAAAATTTCATCTTCATATTCATTCTTGAAGACCAACTCAAATCGAAAGTAAGAACTTAGTTTCTCCTTAGTTACTCCCTTTGTTAATATGTCCGCAGGATTCTAAAGTTAGTGTGTATCTTTTCCATCTTCAATTGTCCATCTTCCAAGGCGATCGTGATGAAGTGGTACCTCAATCAGATATGCTTAGTCTTCGAATGGGGCACATGAAGTTCTTGTAAGGTGAATGGCATCAATCAGCTGCCAGCATTAACCTCGCTGCTCTCCTGCTTTCTTTCCCAATTCCTCCATAAACCTTTTGTAAATCAAATCATCTCTTACTAGCCTCCGTGAGTGTTAGCAACATACTCTGCCTCGTTGTTGAAAGTGCAACAACCTTTTTGCAGTTTCGAATCTAGCTTAATGATGTTCCACCTATAGTAAAATATACCATGTGGGAAGTTCCTCCTGCTGTCTTTATCACTCGCCATATCTGAATCAATATATCCCTCTAGAAAAGTGTCTTAACCTCCAAACATAATGCATGTGTAGTAGTACCTTCAAATACCCTCTCCTAGAATCCACTTTTACTTCTTCCTAATGTTCACCTGATTGTTCATATACTCGCCACAACTCCTACTACATGTAATATCCGGGTCTTGTGCAAACTATTGCATACATCAAGCCGCTAACTGCTGATGAATAAGGGAACATGGACACGTATTCTATCTCCTCATGTGTCTTGGGGAACATTTTAGTTAATTTGAAATGGTTGTTCAAAGGTGTACTAATTGGTTTTGCATTCGCATTCTAAACCTCTCCAACACCTTTCTTTGTGTACTCACCCCTAGACAATGTCAATATGTATTTTTCCGCCTCTTTGTCATTCTCTATACCATGATTTTCATAAAGACCTAAATCCTTGATTGAAAATGAATTGGCTAATTCTTCGAGCACATTTATATCCGCATATTAGATCCTGCAACAAGAATGTCATCTATTATAAATACAATATAGCTTCCATTTTCTAGCCTTTTAAAATAAACACAAGGATCGAATGACATCTATTATAACCCCTGCTCTCATTAAAACTGCCAAACTTCAGATACCACGCTTTGGAGCTTGCTTAGGCCATACAAGCTCTTCTTCAACCTCAGATACCTAAATTTTCCTTCCCTTTGACTTCATACCGCTGGTCACAGATATAAATCTCTTCCTCCAAATCCCATGGAGAAAAGTTGTTTTTACATCTAACTGCTCAAGATGCAACCTTCTATTTCCACAAGACTTAAAATAGTCCTAATTGAAGCCATTTTAACAAAAGGAGAAAAATATTCTCTATCAAAATCTATACTCTTCTTTTGTGCAAACTCCCTTTGGCAACAAGTCTAGCCTTAGTCAGCTTTTCTCCTCCCATCTTCTTCCTTCAACTTGTAAACCCATTTATTCTCACAATGCTCTTTTCCCAGAGGCAATTGAACCAAGTCCTAAGTCTAGTTATTTAACAAGGAACTATTTCTTCACATGCCTTTGTTCACTTTTGGTGTCTACCAGATTGTTCTTTCATAACATTCTCGGTTCATTAACACCAACAATAAATAATATAATGAAAGGAGAGTATCGTTCAGGTATACTTAACCTGGTAGATCTCTTAACAACACTTGCAGTGTTTGAGGTACTTGTTGCTCAAGTTGTTGTACATTTTGATTTTCGTGTTCCTTGGAATTTCCTTTTCAAGGATTCATCAAGCACCGTGGTGTTCTTGTTTTCTCTTCCTCGCTTTCTTTCCTACAACTAATCTTTGTACATGACCTTCTCTCATTGAATGTGACATCTCTAATTCTAATGATTTTGTTATTTTCATAATCCCATGAGATAAACTAAAAATCATTAACACCATATATCCACAAAGGTATATTTCTTGATTTTATTTCTGCTTTGTTCTATTTTTCTTTATCAATATGGACAAATGCTTCACAACCAAAAGTTTTCAAAAAAGAATAGTTTACTCTTTTCCCCGCCCATTCCTCCTCCGAATTCTACCATCCAAAGAGCTTGAAGGTCCTCCTGCTTATTAAGTAAACAATAGTATCTACAACATCCACTTCAAACCAGAAGGGCAAACCAAAGATGTGCACTTCATAATTCTTGCAGACGCCCAATGCATTGTCCTGCTCATCCTTTCTGTCACACCATTTTCGTGTGGTGTTCGTGGAACTATCTTCTACATGAATCCCATGGTATGAACAAGAATCATCAAACTCCTTGTCAGTAGTGATTCACTTCCATTATCCGATCCAGACACTTCAACATTTTTCCTCTCCCATTCTCAACTAAAGCTTTCCATTTAAAGTATCAAAACATTAGATTTTTTCAATGCAATAAACCCAAGTTTTTCTAGTTGCATCAATAAAAGTAACATAATAATGAGAGATATCAAGAGATGATACCTGAGATGTCCCCATCATGTGTGATGCACAAGCTCTAACCTTTCATTCTTCTTTTCTTTTCCGACTCAGAAATCAATTTCTTTGTTTTCCATAAACACAATGCTCAAGGTAAGTCCAAATCAATTTGTTTAAGATCCGCAACAAATTTCTTTTGTGAAGGATCTCAATAATTCTTCTCACTCATGTGTCCCAAACCATGATGCCATAGTGTTGTATCCATCAGAAGCAAAGATATAGAAGAGTCAAGATACCAATACATAGATACAATGTACCTACCTTTCCCTTTCGCTATCACCAATGATCCTTTGATGACCTTCCACGCCTTATCTATAAATATGGATATATATCCTTCACTTGCTAACCTGCTTTTGTTGAAATCAGATTTTACTTTAAACTGAACATGTTTCACTTTCAACAACCATTGCTCTATTTCATTTTATTTTTACCTTTCCCATTCCAACAATTTTGTATGGTTGATATCACCTAAAATGAACCCGCCCAAAATCACTCCTGGGAATGATAATCTAGAAAATGTTCTCTATGGGGTGTGGCATGAGTCGAAGCTCCCGGTCTACTACCCAAGACTCAGAATATTATCTATAGAAAGAATCAGCATCTTGTAACACATCACATAATACACGGTTTCTTGATTTTTCTTTGGTTGTCCATCTCTTTGTTTCTTGAGCTCTCGCAGTTTCTCTCGATGTCCTTTCTTCCCACAATTCCAAAGACTCTATCTTTCCAAGTCCGATTTGATCCTTCCTAGAATTTCCGCGGTTTCGAGCCCTTTCCTCTATCCTTTTATCTCCCCTGTTCTCCACATTCTCAACGTGATTTCCGAGCTGTCTCACCTCCGGTGGATTTTCCTTCAGATTTCACTCATGATAACACCAACAAATATCATCAAATTTGCAGTATTTGAACTAGAGATGAGTTACTCATACCATGACCAAGCCATTCCATCTTTTCGTTAATTGAGCACAAGATTAGAATATCTCTAACCTCATCATCAAAGTCCACTTTTATTTAACTTAGTTGATTATAATCGATAACGCATTTAAATTATTTGCAATAGACCCACCTTCCTACATCTTCATATTAAATAATCTCTTCATTAGAAATACCTTATTCGACGCCGAGGGTTTTTCTAAGTACACCTGGCCACCACATCCATCAAACCTTCGCTTGTCTTTCTTTCTAGATAGCCACTGGCCACGCTGTGCTCAAACATATCGCTCTAGAGCCTTTCTATCAAGAATCTCCATTCTTCGTCCTTCATAGCCAGCTTCTTGCTAATTCTACCAATGGTAGTGGGAATAGATCCTTCTGATATAAATAGTCTTCTTCCATCCGGCAGATCTTCCATAACCGGTAGTTTTACTGCTAAATTTCTCAATTCTAAACTTCTTCCATCTTCCTACATTTCTCCCACTGAACTGTGAACCTCTTTCCTATGAGTTACCTTACGCCTCGGATGGCCATTGTTAGAAAAACAGGACTGGAGCAATAAAATAAAACAAATGCAAAACAAAACACGTAAGACACACAATACAAGAGAGACACACAGATTTACTTGGTTCACCCAAAGGTTGGGCTACGGGCCCACACTGGGTGAGAAATTGCTAGGTCCTTCCTATTATTATCTAGAAACATTAAGGGATACAACCCACAAAGAAACCACCAGAACTTCCTCTTCTTTCTCTCATAGTCTCTGCCAATACAATATTCACCATCAATCATAGTCATGATACATTTCCCCTTCATAAAAGAGGGTTTCCTTCTAGGCAAAACAACCCTAACATAACTTCAACACTGCTAGGATCCTCAAGAACCTATAATGAACTCCCTGCATTTACAATGAAATTACACATACTTTTATAAGTAACTTTTTCTTCTGGGCTTCACCCCTGACTCCCTGACGTGACTACTGGTCCTCAAATACTGGGGCCCACTTGTCAGACTTCTTAAATGGGATGGACCCTCTTAAACTCAAGTAGAGGGGGTACCCCCATTTTTCACTCCCCACGTGGAAGAGTGTACATACTTATAGGGTAAACACTATTGAAAGCAAGGACCTCTGAATAAGAAGATAATCGTGCTCCACAACCAACACTTACAAGCAACAATATCCCTATAAGAATAACCTACAACATGTTTCAAACAAAATTTTGTTTCTAGGACTTAGTGTACAGTTAAACAGATTGAATCCCCTCAAATAAGGACATTAGGGTGAGGGAGGTAATATCCCTGTAGAGACATAATGAGAGAAAGATATATATATATATATATATATATAGTCTCCCTCATGGTAGTCTCCGCAGTATTCTAGATAGAGATTGATAAGGTATCAGTGACTAAGAGAGCCATCAAGCAAGAGTTTGTGCCAATGGAGCAAAAGTCGATCCAACACTAGCAAAGGCATCCGAGTCACCAACTTAAGAAGTAGCACCAATTTACTCAACTTTATATCATTTTAAGTTATTAAAGTTGTAATTCATTAGTCGATTAATTAGTAGATCCCACAGAGGCAAAGGCATAGGAAAAGGAAGAACCATAAGCATATCCACCAACACCAGCAGTAGTAGAGCTCTTCAATTTTTCGATCACATTTTCCATGAAGGGTCTCTTTGAAGGAGGCGGGTGGAAGAAACAAAGCAAAGGGAGGTTTCTTTGATGCATGACCATGGGGTGAGATTAATACATATCCATTTATCAAAATTAGACTCTAATATGTTGCTATTCAGTGGCAAGTAACTCTTGACTCCAAATAATGTCCATTTTTTAACTTGATAAATATTAAATATGGATATTATGGTGCTTTGTGAACAAAAATTCATATCAAATCTCCTTCAACAATATCGACCTAACAAAGCTAAATAAAAAATATTAAATTTTATATTTTATAAAAAAAATTTTAAATTTTTATAATACATGTTATTTATATTTTAAAAATTAAGTACTTATATGTTTAAGAAGAAATAAGACAATTTTTAGATAATGTTTTCTTACTTGTTTGGCTTATTTTATTTATCCTCGGTTTCATGTTTTAAAATATAATTTTATCATGTTTTATTTTATTTAGATATGTTTGTCTAAATCTTAATTATTTAAAAAATATATATTTAAAAAAAAAAGAATAAATCATCATTTTTATTTAAAAATTAAATCCAAATATATATATATATTATATATATATATATATATATATATATATATATATATATATATATATATATATATATATAAAGTATCACCTATTAAATTATTAAATTGTGTATTTTTGCACATAAAGTATAATTATATTTAAATATAATTATACACATATACCATTTTTTATATTCCTTTTATAAATAATGTAATGGTTTAAAAATGAATTTGGGTGAAAAGAATAATACTCAACACTGAAAAAATATGCTTATGGGATATGTATTTTTTATTAGTCAAAATATATAAATATATAGTATAATATCAAAGAGTTTTTGTAGGATTTTTGATCATTTTAATTGAATAATAGTGTGAGGGATATATATTTTTTATTAGTAAAAATATATAAATATATAGTATAATATCAAAGATTTTTTCAGTATTTTTGATAATTTTAATTGAATAATAGTGTGAGGGATAGATTTATTGATATGTTATTTATTTTATTTTAAGATTAGATGTTTTTTCGCTATGTAACATAATCTTAATTATTTAACATTAAACTTAAATTTCTTAATTTGCTTATTTTTCTTTCTAAATTAACAAAAAATATAGAAAACACTTTGCAAAAATCAAATGCTCTTTTGTATGATACTTCAATTCACTTAACATCGGTGTTTTCTTTCCCTTGCTTCGGGGGTATGCTAGTTTTTAGAAATTATTGTAACTTATAAACTTTGGGAACAAACTTTTGAGTTGTCTTCAACAAAATCATTATTATTTTCTATTACCCTTTCTCTTCACATCATTTGGTAAATATTATTTGGTGACCAAATGGCCCTCAATAACAAAACTCTTATTGGTCAAAACGTCATTGTTATTATTTTCAAATACTCCTTCTGTTAACACATAATATTGTAAGAAGCCCCATGAGTCATACCTTTGGTTTTTCACATCATTACCGTGGCATGTCACCTCTAAATTATATAAAAGGTTCTCTTTGTCATCATCCATCTATTTAAATGTCAAGTTAAAGACAATTGTATGTGTTGTCAATTCACTAGGAGAGTTTGCAACGTACTCATGTGCTCTATTCATTCATTGCCATCATTACATTTTTTTCATGCTAAGGGATTTCATTGTTTTCAGAGCCTATTTTTAACAATTTTCAGGGATCAGGTCTTTGGACATCCTAACAGTCTCCTCGAAGCATGCAAATCTTGTTTGAATCAGGCACTACGAACTGGTGACAGGCACTGCGAACTGGCTGAAGGAGAGAGTTGGAGGTTGGACAGCTTGCAGACACCCCTATGATAATTCAAAGATGTCAGGATCAAGCCTAGATCGACCTGGTACTCCCTGAAAGTTTTCATCATGTTTGAGGGTTGAGAAATGGGTTTTGGTTGGTTTTCATATTGGCGTTGTGAAATGTGTTGCAAACACTTTATTCTAGGACTGCTAAAACTTTCATCTTTTGCATCCTTTCAAATTCAGCCTTAAACGATTATATATCAAGATAATGGATTTTTTCAGCATGTCCGAACTCTTGACATAAGTTTTGAGGTATTAAATCTTTAAAACAATAAAATAGGTTGCTATAGGAAATTTCGCAGTGCCGGCGCTGCGAACTGGTAATTTTGACCAGTTGACTTCTAGGACGATTTTCGGGTGAAGCAGGATGAATTTTAAAAATTAAAAGGAGGTTATTTTCAAGAATAGACCCAAGAAAATTATTTTTTTTCATTTTTCACACATGTGTAATGGATTTGGAGATTCAAAGGAATATTTCAACCATATTTTTCAATTTTCATGATTTCTTGTTTGAGACATGTTTTTGCGACACGTATTCTGGCAAGCTGGAAATGAATTTCAAGAAACTGAGAGAGGTTTTTCTTTAGAACGAGCTTATATAAAAAAAACAGTTCTCATATTTTACACAACTATTATGGTTTGAGAATTACAGGTGGCGTTTTGAAGCTTATTTTTCATAATTTCACCTCCTGAAAAGCAAGAAATCAGTTAAAACGTGTCATTTTCTGTTTGTAATTGTTTCTATTTTGGGAAAGGGGTTCGAGTTCGAAATAGTGAGATTGAAAGGACATATAGTGCTATATATTTCATGTTACAAGAGTAGAGAAGGGTTGGAATGATCTAAGAGGGGGGTCTTTTGACCCAAAGGAACTCAAAGTGGTTATCACTGTGTATTTTTCTTTCTCTGTATCTTTTTCAGACTTGTGATTCCCTATTAATAAAGATCAGTCTCTTTTATTTTCCATACTCTTTTCAATGCTTTTGTAGTAGTCAATGAATGATTTATTCTTTTATTTAGTTGTACTCAAGAAATGATCAAATGAAGGATTCATTGTTGCATTTATGGGTCAAGTTCTATCAAGGCAGTGATCTCTTTATGATGTATTGAATACCAATGATATCCTGATGTATTTCTGATTCATTCCTTCACAGGTTTTTGTCTTTCCATACTTTCATATAGCCTATTTGCTGATATGAAGTTACTATGGCCACTTTTGTTGAAGGATATAGTTGGGAATGTGTATGGTAGATGAAGATGATTGTCCTTATGGTCTGATCCATATAACTTTAAAGTTTATCTTTCAAGGTTTTAATTTGAATTCTTTGTATGTTACCAAGCTCACCTGATCTACAGTCTAGGGTGACTCTTTGAGTGTTAACATTTTTGGTGTCATTTCCGAGGAACAAAGAGTGAAGCAAGCTTCCCTGGGAGAATGACATAGAGCTGACTCTTGATGATAGACAAGAGAGGGACACATAAATTGACTGTAATCACCTACCTAGCGACTCCATATTCAAAGACTCCACTGGAGGAAGGATCCTGCTGACCGAAAGATGACCATATGGAAGGGAAAAAACAAGTATCAGTTCATGAGTCTTCTCCGTGAACTCTTGTTTTTCTTTATTAGTTCATTTCTCTCTTTTCCTTTACGTATAAAGAGGATTATCTTATGTTTTGTCTATTCAAATAATCATATTTCTTCTTTTATATATCCATACTTGGAAGAAGAAGATATGCATACTACTTGTGTTGTAGATGTTGATCCTGTCTTCTCACCTCAGCCTATTCAAAAATATGATGTATGTATTCAAGTCCTTCCTGAATCTAATCAGCCTTGTAACCGTGAGGATGCTGAAACTGATTTATCTCCTTCACAGGTATTATTACCTTCTTATATTACTGTTGAGCCTTTCCTTCAGTTTGTTAAATCTCATTTTCATCCTATTATTGTCCAAACTAGAATCAAAGACAAAATGTTTAAACATTTAAGGCTGCCATCTTATCTTCATCCTTACCCTCTTGACTTCTTCAAGTATCTTCCCCGTTTTTCTGGAAAGGATCATCTTACAGCCGAGAGGCATTTGGGAGCCTTTGAGATCTTTCTTTATTAGTTTGAGATAGTACATGAAGATGTTACAATGAGGTTGTTCTCCAAATCTTTGTTTGGAGATGTTGTTGGGTGGTTTAAAGGTTTGGGAGTCGATTCTATTGGTTCCTGGATCGAGATATGCAATGCCTTTTTAAAGTGTTGGGGTGAGAACAAGTCCCTTGATCAGTACTTGGCTGATTTTAATCCTTTGAGGAGAGGGGAAGAAGAATCTTTGGCTATCTTCAACATGAGGTTTTATAGTGTTTATCATAGCATGCCATTGGAAATCCGACCTTCTGAGACTGCTACCATAGTGTACTATGTAATGGATCAGCATCCAGATCTTGTCCTTCTCTTGAGAGAAAGGAAATCTTCATCTTTAAGACATTTGTTTGAGAATGTTGAAGAAGTGGAGGAGATTATCTGGGCTTGCAAGAGGATTCGAGATCAAGCATACTTTGAAAATATGCACGCATATGAACAACAAGACTGTGAGCATATTTCATATTTGGAGCAACAAGAATGTAAGTATGGATCTGATTTGGGACATCATTTGACAGTTTCTTCAAAGTATTCATATTTTTCTATGGATCAGGATGAGCATTATGCTTATAATCAGTTTCCTAAACATTTTGAGAATACAGTAACAAATGATTGTATAGATAATTACATGTTCTTAGCTTATCATTATTAGTATGTTTTAAATCATGTTGTACAATTATCTTATGATCATTATTCTGAAGAAGAAATTGTCTCTCCTGATGATCAAGAGTTGATCTTAAAAGGACAAGAAGGTTATCTATTTTCAAGCAAAGGAGAATGTATGCATGAGCAGTTGTCTTTTCTAAATTAGCACATTTCAGATTATGGATTTGAGGAGCTAGTTGCAGCTCTATTGAAGTCATATTTTTAGATTCTCTAAAGGTTTCAGATTTCATTATTTCACCAACATTCGTGGGTGAGTATGGATTTATGAAAGAGTCTATATCGACGTTCTTATGTTCTTGTTATTACTTATTAATCAGTAGCAAAGACGAGATCATTTTAGTCTTAAAATTAATTGAATGGTTGTTTTGGAAGTCTGACTTTACCTGATCAAATTGGATATCTGGTTAGAGGTAGGGTAGTATAGGAAATAAGCTCCTTCTCGAGCATTTTCTTTCCTTCAGTTTGCAATAGGTTTATCAGACATTTTTCTTAAATAAGTGGCGGATTTTGGCAGTGTTTCAGAGGTTGGTTGCATATATGACTCCACATCCCAATGGATAAGGAAACAAGAACTGCATGTTCTTGGCAGCTCACAGGGAGCATGCCATCCCCTGTGGAGCCAAATGTTAACACATAAGATTGTAAGAAGCTCCTTGAGTCATACCTTTGGTTTACATCATTACCATGATATGTCACCTCTCATTTGTATAAAAGGTTCTCTTTTTCATCAGCCATCTATTTAAATGTCAAGTTAAAGACACTCTTATGTGCTACCAATTGACTAGGAGAGTTCACAATGTACTCATGTGGTCTATTCATTCATTGCCATCATTACCTTTTTGTCATGCTAATGGATTTCATTGTTTTCAGAGCCTATTTTTAACAATTTTCAGGGATCAGGTCTTTGGATATCCTAACAATCTCCTCGAAGCATGCAAATATTGTTTGAATTAGGCACTGGGAACTGGTGATAGGCACTACGAAATTCATCGGGAACTGGATGAACGAGAGAGTTGGAGGTTGGACAGCTTATAGACACCGCTGTGCTAATTAAAATATGTCAACATAAATACTATATCCACCTGGTACTCCATGAGAGTGTTCATCATGTTTGAGGGTTGATAAATGGGTTTTGGTTGGTTTTCATATTGGCACTACGAAATGTACTGCAAACACTATGTTCTAGGACTGTTGAAACTTTCATCTTTTGCATCCTTTCAAATTCAGCTCTAAATGATTATATATAAAGATAATGGATTTTTGCAGCATGTCTAGACTCCTGACATAATTTTTGAGGTATTGAAGATTTAAAAAAATAAAATAGGCTGCTACAGGAAATTTTGTAGCGCCGACGCTGCGAACTGGTAATTTTGACCAGTTGACTTCTAGGACAATTTTCGGGTGAACCAGGATGAATTTTCAAAATAAAAGGAGGTTATTGTCAATAATGGACCCAATAACATCAAAATTTTTCATTTTTCACACAAGTGTCACGGATTGTGAGATTCGAAGGAATCTTTGAGCCCTATTTTTCAGTTTTCATGATTTCATGTTTGAGACATGTTTTTGCGACACGTATTCCGGCAAGATGGAAATGAATTTCAAGAAACCATGAGAATTTTTTCTTTAGAACAATCTTAAATACAAAAACCGTTCTCACATTTTACACATATGTTACGGTTTGAGAATTACAGGTGGCATTTTGAATACTATTTTTCATAATTTCGCCTCCTAAAAAGCAGGAAATCAGTTAAAACATGTCATTTTATTTTTGTAACTGTTTTTAATTTGGGAAAGGGGATCGATTTAGAAATGGTGATATATAAAGGACCTATAGTGCTATATATTTCATGGTACAAGAGAAGAGAAGGGTTGGAATGAGCTAAGAGGGGGGTCTTTCGACACAAAGGAACTCAGAGTGGTTATCACTGTGTATTTTTCTTTCTCTATATCTTTTTAAGACTTGTGATTCCCTATTAATAAAGATCAATCTCTTTTATTTTCCATACTCTTGTCAATGCTTTGATAGTAGTAAATGAATGATTGATTCTTTTATTGCTTTGTTCTCATGAAATGATCAAATGAAGGATTCATTGTTGCGCTTATGGGTCAACTTCTATCAAGGCAGTGATCTCTTTACTGTGTATTGAATACCAGTGATATCCTGATGTATTTTTGATTCATTCCTTCACAATTTTTTGTCTTTCCATACTTTCATATAGACTATTTTCTGATATGAAGTTACTAGGGCCACTTTTTTTGAAGGATATAGTTGGCAATGTGTACAGTAGATGAATCGAATTGTCCTTATGGTCTAATCCATATGAATTTAAAGTTTATCTTTCAAGTTTTTAATTTGAATTGTTTGTATGTTACCAAGCTCACCTGATCTATAGTATAGGGAGACTCTTGGAGTGTTAACACCTTCAATATTAACTATTTTTACATCATTTGGGTAAACATCTTCCGGTGACCATATGACCCCCAATAAGTGTACAACTGAAATTTGGAAGTGGACAACTGCCAATGGCTGAATGCGCTCTCTAAATCTGGTGGTTTTGGGATGACCATAAACCAAATGGATAACAGAAGATGATGTATTCTACTAAATGGTAGTGATGCTTTAAGGAAGACCACAAACAAATCTATTGGTTTACTGATGACCACAAACTTTGGAACCTGGCTCTAGGGCTCAAAGGTTTCTAAAACATTTCCTAAGTTAGCTAGAAGCTGGAAGTTGATGTCTTCTGCTAATTGGAAGTGCTCTCAAATGTTGGTTTAAAGATGACCCTAAAAATTTTTGTAGCAAAAAATGTAAGTCTTATACTAAGTGGAGGTTTAAGGAAAAACACTAACCATTGTCTAACATAAGTTGAAATTCTTCGACTAAGTGGTGGTTTAAGGAAAACTAGAAATCGATCATGCTCACTTATCACGCTTCCTTGTTACTGCTCGATAGATGGGACTTTGAAACTTGAATCCTGAATTTAAATCGATGAGGTTGTTCCTCCTGTCAAGGACAAGGTGAGAAGAAAAAAATCCTTTCACTACAAGATGTGTCAATACTCGAGAATGGATTCATCGGTATGAATGATATATATTCTTGACTATTGATTATCATCGCCAAGAAGTGATCCACCCATAGTGGTTCTTTACTCTTGCATATTCTTATTGTTAAAACATTTGTCTGAATGACGATTCTTGATCTAGGTGGATATAGGTGGCCACCCACCTATTCCACGGACTCGAAAAATAGTTTTCCCTCTTGGCATTTTTTCGGTAGTTTTTCGGGTTCCAAACTTCCAGGGCCGTTTTGAGGCCCTAAACGATGTTTTTTGGGGATTTGGGGGCCAGGTGACTGGATAAGGCCCTAAATTGGGCCAGTCAAAAATTGTTTTCTCGATTAGACCTTTCCAACGATGTATCAAGCGCCCCAAACAAAGATCGTATGCAAAATGTACGCCCCTAGGAAGTTGACGTATCAACTACCCCCATCGGGGGCTTGCAAACCTTTTGGATTTTAATCTTCCGGGGTTAGGATTTTTGGATTTTACTTATGTTAAAAAGTACTTTGGAGCCTTATTGTAAGAATCATATTCTTGCGAATGTGAGTAGCTGTCACATCTCCTCTTAGAGATAAGTTGCCACCATTCTAGCGATTCTTTCACTATTTATTTTTATAGTTCTGTACATTTCACACATTAATAGAAATTGTGTATTACTGTATCTTTGTGTTTATGGTTTCATCTATGATACATTTTTTTTATATCATTGGATATCCGAGATACCTCTATACATTTATTTATTATATCTCCACTCTCATTTCGTGTCGAAAATAATTTTGATCAGTGGTATCAGAGCAGGCTTCTCTTGATCGTTTTTCAGTGCATGCCCCCTACGAGGTATGAGTATAGAATATTGGGTCTTGATATTGTCTCTCTTGAGTATAATCACTCTCGCACACCCAAGAAATCATCCATGGTAGAAGAAAATAAAAATGACGGAGCAAAATATTCTATTAATCTTTTGCTTAAGCAAGCTCTCAAGTGACAGAGGGACGAAATGATGGAGAATTTTTCCCACATCCTTCAACGCCTGTTGATGAAAACATGCACATATTCATCAAGTGGTCACTTTGGAGGCACCTCTTCTTTCAAGGTACAGGTTAATTTTGATATTCTCATATTTGAAGGTCAGATAGATGCGGATGCCCTAGAAAAATGGTTAAATCTGCTAGAAGGTTATTTCTTTGTTCACCATTTTTATGACAGGGAAAATATCACCTTCGCACTCCTTAAGACTCTCCCCCATGTCAAACATTGGTGGGAAACTTACTGGGAGAAAATTTCCACAGAGGAGTCCAGAATATATGGGGTCAATCCCACTTGGGATTTTTTTGTGGACGTGGTCAAGGAACACTATTACCCTGTTGGAAACAATGAAGACCAATACATGAGATGGACCACACTACAGAAAGAGAGGGGCCAAGAAGTGTCGGAGTTCACCAATACATTCCATACCTTGTGCACCAAGTTGGGTATCAAATACTAGGAGCAACATTTGGTTCTGAAATACCGCGAGGCTCTACATAGATATATCCAAACTGAAATGGATTTTCTAGATATCTCATCACTCGGTGCTTCATATCGATATGTTGTTAAAATAGAGAAGAAATTTAGGCACCAGAACAAACGATAATTTGGATCTGCAAATCCACAAAAACCAAAGTATGAGAAACATGACCCTAACAAACAGTTTCCTGAAAACCAATCTAGTCCACAAGAAAAGAAGGTTCATGGGAATATGAAGAAGGACACTAGAAAATGGTGTGATTTACTCAAAATCCCCTTGCACAACATCGATGAATGTCGCTCAAAACAATCATTGGTGGTCGAGATCAAAGACAAGGAGTCGAACCCTAATTCATAATATGATTCTGAAAATACTTGTAAAAGACAGATCATCGACACAGACCCCACTGCTATTGTCATGACTGCAACAATTCAACTAGAAGAACCAACAGATCCTGAAGAGGGGGAGCGCCTTTTTCATTCATAGATGTGGGTGAAGGGGACCCCATTGTATTTATTGTTGATAGCGGAAGCCAAAAGAACCCCATCTCAATAGAGGTCGTCAAACAATTGGGATTGTCGACAACACCACACCTATAGCCATACAACATCGGGTGGCTTCGCCAAGGACGAGATCTTCATGTCAGCTAGCAGTGTCAATTGTTATACAGCATCCAACCCTTCAAGGATGAGGTATTATGTGATGTTGCCTCGTTGGATGTCTATGTTGTTCTCTTGGGCCAACCATATATGTGGAAGTGCCATGCTATTTATGAGTCTCGACTCCGTAGTGTCATTGTTACTCTAAGGGGTCATCTCTACAGAATACCAGACGTAATTCCAACTACTGTCCCACCTAAACAGTTCCCCAAGGTAGTATCTCATACTGCAAAATTTAGCTTATTCACAATATGTTCAAAAGGTGAACAAAAGGATATTGCAACCACTACAACCTCGGCCCAAGCACCTTCAATTCAACAAAAGCAGGTAGAAAAGACTACAACAAAGTGAAAAGATTCATTCTACACACAGACATCTCATGTAGCCCGACCGGTTGAACATATTCAACCCCGCCAGCAACAGGTTCTTGACAGCCTTCCACAAACCAAGAAGTGTGATGTCTCCAGCAAGGCAACCAACTCACCAATATTCAGATTCAGCAAACGCTTCCCCCTCTCCCCCGGTAACTCAACGCAATAGATACCATTGCTTCCTAAGTAGGGAGGATTGATCCAAGTGAATATCGGTGGCCACCCACCTATTCAACGAGCTTGAAAAACAGTTTTCCATCTTGGCAGTTTTTTGGCAGTTTTTCGGTTTCCAAACATTTGGGGTCATTTTGAGGCCCTAAACAACGTGTTTTGGGGATTTGAGGCCCATGTGACTAACGTAGGCACTAACTTGTTCCATTCAAAAATCATTCTTCTCAGTTAGACATTTCCAATGGTGTATCGAGCGCCCCAAGCGGAGATCGTATGCAAAAGTTACGCCCCCGAGAAGTTGATGTATCAACTACCCCCATCGGGGGCCTATAAACCTTTTGGATTTTCATCTTCCGGGGTTAGGGTTTTGGGTTTTACTTATGTTAAAAATGAATTTGGAGCCTCATTGTAAGAATCATCTTCTTGTGAAAGTGATAAGACGTCACATCTCTTCTCAGAGATAAGCTGCCACCATTCTAGCGAGTCTTTCACTCTGTATTTTTACAGTTATGTACATTTCGCACATTAATAGAAATTTTGTATTATTGTATCTTTGTGTTTATGGTTTCATATCTGATACATTTATGTTATATCATTGGATATCCGAGATATCTCTATACATTTTTTTATTATATCTCCGCTCTCATTTTGTGCCAAAAATAATCCAGATCAATTCTGCTTTCTACAATGCTTTCAAGGATGAAGATCAAAGTACTTATCTTTCATGTGGCCAACTCGCTAACAATGTTGACATTTCAAAATATTCTCTTGAATTGGAGCAAGTGAATGTGAACCATATTGTAGCAATCCAACACTCTGAAACTGGATCAGTTTGGTGTAATCTGGATTTTGAAAGGTGACATCCTTTTCATATTCGACATTAGTTCTATGCTTGTTATTTCTGATTTCTTCCCAAGGTCTGATGACTAGCTTGGAAAGAGGAAGTTGATCTTCATTTTTACTTGAATATGGAGTTGTCTTACTTAGTTTTTGTTGCATTGGTTTTTTATTTGAATCGACATCATCATCATTGCCACTATATGGATTAAACACAACATACTCATGGTCCCCATTCAAAAAGAGGAGTTTGTTTTATGTTACTTTGGTATTTTTAGTAACAGTTTATTCAATCAATAATGCACTTTGTTGGATAAACATAAGTTTTCCACCCATTCCCTTCCCTCACATTCTTTAGAATCAGCATCATCCAAAGGCAGCCCTAGATGGATTTTCACATGCCTTACAATACCTTGGTGTTGGGGATCTCTCCTTCGATTAATGGATCTGACGAGGACATTCACTCGCTTCTAAAACAACAGTTTGGATTATGAATTCCTTTGAAAAGAAGACTTCTCATGCCACTATTTTCTCTGTTACCATTAACGAGAAAGCCATTACGCTAGTTGTTTTATCCAACATTCTTCTGCTATGTGACTCCAGGAATTCACAATGTTTGCATTGATTAAGAAAGTGTGACAATCTCGAATTTGGGACCATGAAGACAATGAGATGAATGACCCTCGATTAGGGCTTAGCTCCTTGACATCATACCTCATGATGGTTTACCATATCTCTTAGCTAAATGTGGAATGTCGACCACACTTTCTCTGATGTATTCAAAAGCTCAATGTGACTTCTTCTTTGTTGGAGCTTGCAGAAAAACCACTTTGGAATATGACTCAACACCTACACTTTCCTTCATTCTTCACATCCTACTAAATAAATCGATGCTGCCATTTTTTCATTTGAACAATTGTTTCAGGAATGGTAGAACACTTTGTGATGTTTAAACAATGGTTTTTCTCTGGGTTTCGTGCAAAGTGAATCAGTTACAATCTTTGTGCACATGCATATATGCTTTCTTCTTATGAAGTGGCATTCAATGTAGACAAATTGATACACCTCCCTATAATTGTCTTTTTGAATTTGTGAAATAACCATCAGTGTTTGATTTTAGAATCTAGTCATGGATAATGAGAGAGAGTTTTCTAGTCAAGGATGAGGTCATAGAATGCACTCTCATAGTGTCAAGAGTTTCCACAAGATCGAACCTTCCAAGGTTAATCTCAATGTGCACTTCAATAAGGATTTAGGGTTGGACAATGAGTTATACAATTTGGAGTGATGGTTCTCGATGAGTCGTCTGCAATAAAGATTCCAGAGACAAACTAGTGCCATCTTCTACCATTAAACACAAGTGACTTCAAGAGAATCGTCAATATCCTTTTGAACTTTATAGACTTATCTAGAAGAGTAGATTTGTCCTCTTCCTCCTCTGGTTGTCAAGGAGGATTTCAAGTCCATTCTATCCATTTATTCACTATTGATGAGGTAGACCTAAGAGAATCTCCAGTCTTCCAGTCATGCTCTTCTAAGAGAATCTATTGCATGTATGCAATGTCTCTAAACTATCGATGCTCCTCATTCTAATACCATTGTTAGACACATGAGATTAAAAACAAGTGTGTAGTGCATTTGATTCATCAATATGATACATGTATAAATACATAGTCTTGACCTTTTGGATTCGTATTCCAAGGTCTCTTGAACTCCCAACGACCGTTACACCATCACTTTGCCTTTCACATTCCTACACAAGTGACTAATACCATAACCCTAAGTAGATTAGGTTTTCGACAGTTCTCCATCTTGTTGTGATGGTGCTTCCCATTTATTTTCTTCTTTTATCGTCTTTTAGGTTTTTTTCTCTCTTGGGATGTGCTTTTGTCTTCCCCTTGTTCTCTTTACATGTATTCCTTGAAATGACATGGGAAAAATTTGATCTCTGGTGGACATTAATATCTAAATTAAATTAAATAAGGTTGGAATAAATACTAGGGGCCATCAGATTAGGTACCACCAACATAATGTAGTGAAAAAGACGAAAAGGTTGCATTTTTCAACACTAGTGCAGATGTGGTACGTTTTATTTACTAAAGCATTGACTTTATTTTTGAATATTCTTTGATGGTCCAACCTCCACATTATGGTATACATCTCTAAATAATCCTCCCAATACAATAAATTCAATATGGTTTGAGTGAGTTTTTGTAATACATATTTTATCGCTTGACATTGATATTTATGGTATGAAAAAATACTTTGTAGAACCGGTCTACAAAACAACCCTTGCTAGCAAGTCATGACCTCACTATTAATTTGTAAACTTCGAATGGATAGGGATAATGAAACTACAAAGAGGCAAGTTCTAGGAAGTCATTATACTTGATAATCTAGAATGGTAAGGGATAAGCACCATGTAGCGTCTGCACATATCTTAATGATGTCAGTGTATGTGTAGATATACATAGTTGGATATATGTACATATACATATGATGGTGTATAAAGACTCCCTGGTACTAACTCTTGGAGTGTAAACCATGACATGATGGTTTAGCATAATCCCCACTTATTTCTATCATAATTGCAATGGAAAGTGTTATTGTTGATTCATAGATGCATAGGTAGATATTAATGTGTAGTTCAAGTTCGTAGACTACTACACAAACCATACTATCAAACTTTCTCCCTTGATGATGATAGTGGGTAGTCTTGTAAGAGATGAAGCTTGTTTAGATGTTATCCATAGATGCACCATTATTAAGTTGTGAATAGGATTTTTGGTTGAGTTACTAGATAGAGTTGAAAACTAACCTCTAGGAAGCTCCTCACAAAAATTGATCATCATACTTGTGCTAACTTTGGAAAGGTGGTTGTATTGTAGTGATTTGCACAACATTTTCTACCTAGTTCGTAGAAAAAAATATTGATGTATACTAGTGAAACACATCCAATGAAGCACAACAATGCACATTAAGGGCCCAATGAAAACAAAAAAAAATTATGAACAACCTAGATTCATTTTGGAGGGGAAAAGTAGGGTTTTTATAATCATGTACACACACAAAAATAGACATTGAAAGAATAATACTTCCAACATATTACATTGAAGGAATTTTTTGAGGGGGTGGCATCAGTTGAGAAAATTTTCATCAATACTAGTGGATATTTACCAATGGTTTGAATAAGGTATTTTTTAAGGGGGTGGGATCACTTGAGAAATAATTTGTCAAGACTAATGAATATTTACCAGTTTTTTTAGGTAAATTGATGGCCACCTATCTCAATCCACATGCCCCATTCTCTTTGGGTTTGAGACTTTGGGTTGTGAGAGTTTTGGCTTGACCTTGATCAATATTCTAGTCTTTTTCAAGTTGTACACTCAAAGTCTCATTGTAATCCATTGTGTAGGGAAGTGAGGGAAACCAACAATGTATTGTTGCAGAAGATTCAAGTATTTTTTGGGATTTTTTGATCTATCTCAAGCTGATTAAAAATATTTCTGTGGTTGGGGTTTTCATGATTGGTCGGAATAGCCATAGTTTTGTCAATAGAGTGTCAATGTTTCGGATCCAAATCAGGATCCATCTTCAGGACAATGACCCTGCATAGTGGCCATGCATGTTACACATGAAATACTTGTTGCTTGTGCTTTCCAATGAAATGGTAGTGACATGTATTTTTTATTTAGATTTTTCCATAACAAAATAAACATGTGATTGTTACATGTAAAAATTAGGTTGTGGTCTTTGTAAGGTTGTCGCAAATTATCATCTTGTACATGTAGTAGGTAGGCAAGTTGCTTTCACATAGTAGTTACTATATTGTCATAAAACATAATAACATTGAGACAAAATTACATCACAAATCGAATTGAAATAGGTTAGAACTATGTACTTCCTTCCAACAATGAAACTATTCAACATCCAAACTGAAAATGATGTAATGGGATACCCTCATAGTTTTGTTGATCTCCTATGAGAAGGAATATGAAGGTGAGGGATCATCATCAACTATGGCATAATAATCACTCTTCTTCAAGCCAACATATGAAACCTAGCACCTCCCTAGATCCAATGGAGTCCCCATCATCGATATACACTAAGATCTCTTGAGTCAACAATTAGTGAGAGTTTCCAAAATGGGCTTTCATTTCTCCAATGGGGAGAGATCAATTCTCCTAGCCAAAACACATATGTCATCATGCAACAATTCTCCAATGGTATTTTATTGTTTAGTGAGATCCTAGAAATCATATTCTATGATGCAACAAATCCACAGGAGGTAATATGGTATGCCTTATTTTGCTAGGATCAGGTTCTTTCGACATGGAAATAAATCTCTATTGTTTGCATGTGCTTACTAGCACTCTATCTCTACATCAACATTGCTTGAATGAATCCCTTGGTGTGAAATCATAGCACCTTCTTCCTCCCAAAACCTTTGATGAATCCGACACATGTATGGATATAGGTGACAGTCATCAATATAATATAGTCTTGAGGGCAAGGGAAAACCTTGATATTTGGACACAAATATGATGGAATGTCATTGACCTCCCTACACGAATATTTGATGCATCTCTAAGAAGGGAATATCCTTTTAGGTGATTGAATGTAAACATTATAGTAGGCTTTCCTTTGTTGTTGATGGTATCCCGCTATCCTCTTTGATGGTGATGCTAACCTCACGTGATTGGCCAACCACCAATGATCTCAATCAATCCAGTTTTTGTTGTTCTTTGTAATCAAATTCATAAACTCAACTATTAAATTTTAATATCTATTTCATGACAACCTATGATCTCAAATATTAGAGTAAGATTAATGGTGGGTAATACAAATTTGTTGGAATTCATTGTTGAAATATTGTGTAAATGCAAAGAATATTCTTATCCCCTTTTGTGGATAAATTAAAAGATAAATTATTCTATTTATTATTGATTTATTATTCATTAGATCAGTCCCCTTTTGTGGATTGATCATGTCGGGAATTGTAATTGACCAAATCCCCTTTTGTGGATTGGTCAAACCCTAATTGTAATATGCAAATTAAGAAGTCAGTCCCCAGGAAAATTAAGTGGTTCTAACCACCCAAAAAGACAAGTTGGCCCTGCCAATGAAGAGACACCTCCTTTCAACAATTGCCAATTTGTATAAATAAAGGAAGCCAACCAGGCATTTGTTCACTCACTCAGCTCACTCATCTAGTGTGCAAGTATTGAAGGAAGCTGTAGTTACCAGTTTCCTAAAGAAGGAAGAGAGAGAGGAACATTGATTGGAGAGGATATTCGCTAGTGTTTGGTTTATTGTCTTGGCATTGTATTGGCTATCTATATTAAGGAAGTTTTGTTTGGTTTTCTTCCCCATGAGGGTTTCCCAGAATAAATGTTCTGTATATTGTGATTGTGTTTCTCTCAGTGATCCTATCTATGCTAAGGTTATCTAGTAAATTGAAAATAAACCTAATAATATCTTAAACTTTAACATGGTATTAGAGCTAAGCTGAAGAGAGCATCTTTCATAGGAAAAAGAAAAATGTCATTGTTGTTGTACAAGAAAATTAGGGCTTGTTATTAAAGAAGAATTTCAACTCGAAGATCATCTAGAAAAGTGCGCCCTAGATTAAGGAACTCATTGGCACCTTCAACGCACATTTTCAGTGGATAGAACTCCCAGAAAGTGAAACCCCATTTTTCACCAGTACCAGAAAACTAGATGTACCAGGAAACCAGAAGTACCAGAAAACTAGAAGTACTAGAAAACCAGAAGCACCGGTCCAGAAATCCGTTGGTCAAGTTTGAAGGGGAAAAATTTAGATTTTCTTAAATCTAATCACACCAGGCTACTCGCCTTAGCCAAGCACACCTCTTGGTAAGTTCAAAATTCAATTATGAGCATTTTTATTTTTTGTTCATTTTCCTAGCTCCAAGTAAAAGATGTCTGCAAGCACTAAGCTTGTTGACAAGCTAGAAGGTGTGGAAAACTTCCGTGTCTGGAAGTATAGGATTGCACTCATTCTTGAAGAGAATGTCCTAGAAATATTCATTAAAGAGAATGTACCAGAACTTGTTGATGTTGCAGCTAAAGCAAAACACCAAAAATACACAGTTAGGGCCAAAATAATCATTGCAGATTCTATCAAAGATCACTTGATTCCTCAAGTGGACTCAAAGAAGACTCCAAAAGAAATGTTTGATTCCCTAACCCAATTATATTAAGGAAGGAACATCAATCGAAAGATGAATCTAAGAACTCAATTCAAGAATACAAGGATGCAGAAAGGAGAAACAATTTAGGAATATTTATCCAGAATATCACAATTCAAAGAATAACTAGAAGCTAAATCCGTAAGAGTTCTAGATAAGAAGAAAGATGTTTCAAAGATTATATGCTACAACTGTCAAAAGTTGGGACAATTTTCCTATGACTTTCCTTAAGGAAAAGGGAAAATAAAGCATCAAGCACATGTGGCAGAGGAAGAGGAATCTCCTCCCTCAAAGAAAGATTTAGTAGAAATTGATAAATTTGTACTTTAAGTTGAAGATAGTTGATCTGAAGAAAGACAGAAAATGGTGGAGTCCATGGAGCCCCCCCACACATAAAACAAACTACAAGTATTCATGTTTATTTTTAGTATCTTGTTTACTTTAATACTTTATCATCACAAGTTAGATTTTTGTGAGAATGTTAATTAACCTCATTTTATTTCAGTGTCTATGTAGACTTATCAAAGAAGACGATAAAGAAAGAGATAAAATATGTATTTCAAGTATGATCACTCATGAGAGTGACAAAGGTATGTGTTTAGCTATGATAGTAAGGGAAAATTTGGTAATTTCATAACTAGAGTGAAAAAGAGTTCAAAAGTCTTATTCATGATTAGGGTTTCAGATGTGTACATGGTTGAAAAAGTTTTTCTTAAGAAAATATGTCTACTACTCTGATATAAATCATGATAAAGTTTTATTTTATTACTGCTCATTGTTACTAACTGATTGGCTAAGTGACATATCTCAGAAAGCATACTGAAAGTAATTTTATAGGTCTCGGAAGAAATAAATTATGCCTTGACTTGCAGAAATTAGACAGCATGAGAAGGACTTGTGATATTGTGACAGTCAGTAAAGACCAGACAATATCTAGTATTTATATAGGAGCAAGAGGCTCCTAAAGATGCAAGACATAAATGTTCAAGATGAAGAGAAATATGGATACTTATATATAGTTGATGAGATGCAAGTATCTGCAGGTTGTTCCAGTACCGTTCTTATAGATGCAGAGGGGGCAGGTTGATCTAGTATGAAGTCAGAAATAAATAAATGTTCGAACTCAAGAAGGCACCCAGGATATTACAAAATAAAGCTTCAAGGATGATGATTAGAAGCTCTTAGTTTTGTGCAAGATGGAGCTATGTCTCTGAGTTTGAAATGGAGGATCATGATTTGGTGCAGTTAGGAAAGAAGATGGATGGTGCCCAGATATTTTGATCAAGATGAAATTTATCCAGTAGATGGATGGTGCCCAACAGATGGGTAACATAGTATTATACCATGGAAAGATTTTGGACCACAAGAGATTTTTTCGAGATCCCATAGCTAGAACTTCGTAGAAAAGGTAAGAGAACTTCATAAGGAAGGAATGAGCAATCCCACAGGTAGACCTTCATAGAGAAGAGACCTTCGTAGAGAAGGAAGAGACCTTCGTAGAGAAAGGGAATGAGAAATTTGCCAAGAATGGCCTCTGTCCAAGTGTTGATTTTTGGATACTCTAGGGACATGCTAGAATACCCTCATAGAGAAAGGTGTGACCACCCTCGTAGAGAGGAGTGTGGATGTTTCTCCAAGGGGCAACGATCATATACTCTCCTTTGGCCAAGGATTGAGTAGCCTGGAACACAAAACTTGACCATGTGGAATGGTTATTTGGCTCTTGAGGTTTGTGTCATGATCCTGCGTGGATCATGGAAACGGAGTCTAGTCTTGCCCAGGCTAGCATATTAGCTTCTCTAGTTCATGTGGGATGACTAATAGTGAAGTTATGGTAGTAGTCCTCCCCAGTGGATGGGTGAAAGTAAAATATCGTATAAAGGACTTCACAACCTTGCAACTTATGAATATTACTTCTTCGTGTAGAGCCCAATGTTAGGCTGAGGCCAAGGGTTTATTTGGTAATCAATCTGTAAAGTTTCTAGTTCGGGAAGAAAGAACAATTTGTGATGCATATCTTCCCACAGTCTACCATTTGAAATCATGGCTTCAAGGATAGCCTCATTCGAAGGAAATTCAACATCCAAGAAATGATGTAAAATTTGACTTGAGGACTCACAAATACTAGGGATTGAGGTCTCACAAACAATAATATCAGACTTAAGAGGAAACTCAAGATTGTTCAGGCCAATAAGGGAAAGCAAGGGTTGTCACGCCCCCATTGGATAAAAAACCTAATCAATTGTCGAGACCTTGTCACGAGAAGGAAAAAAATTCTGTAAAGGATCCTTCCTAGAAGCAATTGAACACCGAGGATATGATTCCACATAATTCACCCATGATGGGGGAGAGTCAAATTGAATACTAGGAACATACCAAGGGGTAACCTGATCTAAATTTAAATTAGGATGGTGATTATTAGATGAAATCTAATCAATAGTGAGAATTCTTCCGTTGTGAGGAAAATGCATCACATGGAAGAGCATACACACCACAACGTTCATAACATATAAATAATCACACCTAAGAATCATATTGAAATTCAAAGGGCCTTACACCACTAACATATCGACTAGGACAATTTTCCCACCTACAATGATAGGAAATTGAGGAATAATCCAAAAATATTCATTAGGTCTTCTTTTGAAAGCCAACAACTCACTGGTAGTTGACATAATCTTGGGAGAACCCAACACTTGTCAATCCCAAGAGGAAAAAATTATTGCGGAGGCTCCTTCATATAAAATACGTTGGTAAATGCTTCTTGAATAAACTTCAACCCTTATTTGGAAAGGTTCAAAAGAAGGAAGGAGAGGCTCAAAAATATTACTCCAATCAAAAGAAACCATCCTTGAATTTGAAGGGAGCATGCTCAAAGTGAGTAGAAAGTCCCCTTGTTCAGAAGGTACTGAAATGAAAATGTTAAAGACATGGTCGATAGACACATAAGTCCCCATAAGAAGAGTGGGATCGAATGAAGATGCATCGATGCGACCAATTTGGTAGATTCATCACTCTCCAAAAGAAGAGTGGGATCGACCAAAACTTGCATCAGTGTGACCACTTACTCAACCACTTGTTGAATAGGTTGTGAAACAACATGGTCAAGAGAAACATCACCCCTTGAAAGAAGACTGGAATCAGCTGAAGATTTTATCGGTGTGACCACTTCCTCAACCACTAGTTGAGTAGGCTTTTGGGAAATCGAAGATGACTCAAGACTAGAAGGGACTTTAGACAAGGACCACACTCTTAGAACCTCATGGATAGCAGGGAATACATGAATACGGTGATGTTCCTTGCAAATATTACATGGAAACTTAGGCTTACATCATATTCATCTAGGTTTCAAAACAATATCAATGCCCCCAGCATGACTTGCATTGGCTAGTGGGTGGTTTCCAGTATGACTTAGAGTGGTTGGTTGTATTTCGCTAGTATGACTTGTAGTGACTAGCTTTGTGCCCCCAGCATGACTTGCAGTGGTTGGTTTCTTTCTTCGAACATGACTAGAAGAAGTTGGTATCCTATCTCCAATATGACTTGTAGTGACTGGACTCTCTCTCCCAAAATGACTTGCAGATGCTGATTTATTTCCCCAAGTATGAATTGCAGAGGTTAGTGGATTATCTCCAACATGACTCGCTGGGGTTGGTGACCTGTTACTAGTATGACTAGTAGTGACTGGACTTGTGCCCCCAACATGACTAGAAAAGGTTGGTTTCATATCTCCAACATGACTTGCAGAGGTTGGTGACTTGTCTCCAACATGAATTGAAAAGTTTGGTGACATATATTAAGTATGACTTGTAGTGATTGGACCTATTCCCCCAACATGACTTGCAGTAGTTGGTTGCATGCCCCCAACATGACTTGCAATGGCTGGTTGCATATTTCTAACATGACTAGCAGAGGTTGGTGACCTATCACCAACATGACTCACATAGGTTGGGGACTTCTTCTTCTTATTCTTTCTCTTCCTATTCCTTTTAGAATTGTGGTTACTAGTAGCTAGACTTTCACCAAAGGAGGTAGAAGGAGGAGGAGTAGAATTAGTTGATGAAGAAGGTAAAGGATCAACATCAATTCGATGCCCATTGATTCAGGAGAATTGATCCACCTCAGAAAAGAACCATCTATTCAACACATCAACACACATTTAAGAAGGGGAGAGGCGCCATCCCTCTCATTTTTCCCTTGAAATTTAAAAATTCAATGTGATTAAAAGAAATTAAGTGTTGTAAGGTTGGAAGAGACTAGTTGATGCCTTTGTACAGACAGTAGTTTAAGTCACCTTTATTAGGCTTAAGTTGGACATATCGTGAGCATCGCCTCAGATATGAGAAATTAAATGTTCATTCAATGTAATTTGCCTCAGTAGATAAGCACTGTAAATGGTGATTAGACACCACTAGAGTAGATGGAGGGAAAGGCTCGATGAGCCCCTCTTGTATAAAGATTTGTATTATATGCCCAGTAGAGGTTGTTGAAAATTGTCGAGAGCTGCTGAAAAGAGAAAGAAAAGCATTGTAAGCTGAGAGGAGAGAGACGAAACTTAGTTGCAGTCCGAGCTCACACAATGTAATTAGCATTCTGATATTAATACAAAATAACATATTTCATGGTTTATCAATTTCTATGTGGCGAATGTTTATGAATGTTATCTATGTGTTATGAATATATGTTGTAGATGCATGTGTTAGGTTTCGTATGTAGGGATAAAGATAGAATTCTCTATCTTTGAGTTTGTTGGATTATTTATGGGTTCTTTAGGCTAGTGCAAGGAGTGCATGACAGAGTCTTGGAAACTCTGTGAGCCAATGCAAGGAGTGCATATCTAAAATTGGCTTCAAGTTCAGAGGAGAAGGTTCCAGGAGGGCACACCAAAACAGTTCACATACTCAGAGTGGATCCTCAAGGTTACTGAACACCTTGGAGGGGAAAGGCTGTGCAAGAGAGAGCACAACTAGAGTTGCAGAAGACTCTGAGAGCTCTGCCAGGAGGGCATTGAGCAGGTGCAATTGTGCACAAGTGAACTCTATTTCGAGTTCAGAGAGAAGAGAAGTGTCAAGGAGAAGACACCCCAGAGTTACTGAAAACTCTGGTAAATAGACAGGAGAGATACTTTAGAGTTGTTGAACACTCTAAAGGAAGGGCTTAGCAAGGAGTGCTTCGAACAAGTGCAAGGAGTGCACAAAACCAAGACACTCTGAAGTGTTGGAAGAAGTTGAAGGAACCCGAGTTGATGAAAACTCTAGGGAAAGGGGCTCTGCGAGTGTGAATTGAGCGGACGCAAGGAGTGCATCAGTGAAATTGAAAGAGCTTAGGATTCAGGAGAAGACATGTGCAAGGATTTAAACAAGCCAAAACTTAGACAAAGTGTTGAAAGTATGTAGCCACCTGAAGACTCAGTCGAGTGCAAGGTGTGCGTCGGAGATGAACTTGCTTCAAGTTCGAAAGAACAGGAGGTCGAACTTATAAATTCTCCCAAACTTTGGAGAAATCCAAATATCAAGTGGAGAAGCCATAGCAGCTATCATATCAGCTGCAAAGGAGAATATCTGGACCATTAAATTCCACGTACAGACACCAAAAGGAGTGTGTAGAGAAGGAGAATATATCCTAGCCGTCGGATCTGGGTGTGAAGGACCAACAATCGTTGGATCCAGGTAAGTGCACAAGAATTTAACTCCTTTCTTTTAAAGTGCATAGGATAGAGGGATATCCATAGTCCCAGAGTATCGAAGTGGATTGAGACTGTCCATCATTCGGAGAGACAGGTGGCGGAAGATCAGAAGGTTCGAGAGGNGTGAATCCATACCATGGGATCTGGAAGGGTACATGTCAGATATCCACGGACTTTGGAGGAATATTCCTTTAGAGGAAAGGAAAGGTGGAGTAGCCAAAAATCCCGAATGCCGAACTAGAAAAGAAGATCGTGGCCTTCTATATGAGGAGGACACTTGTCATCAGATCGGGGGAAGTTAATCCCAACCATTAGATTGTGTGGACAAATGGTGTCAGATCCATCACTTTGGTGATAGGAAGCTTTGGGAGAACCCGAAGAGTGAAATCCCAAAGGTTGTAAGTCCCGAAATTCGAAGTCATCAAGAACCATTATTCTGCGAGGGGACCCATGGAGGACATAGGTTCACTCCGTGGGAACATCACTTCAGAGGATTTGTGGAGTGTGCATGTGGATTCGACCGAAGCCTGAATTCCAAAGAGAGATACTGAGCCGTCGATCTTAGCAATAAATGAGGACCGTTGATCCTGTTTCTATGGTTTCGAAAAATAGTCACTTCGGAAGAATTGGCCATAGCATAAAGTGAAAATGCCCAGACCCTGGAGCTTCGAAGCGCCCTTTTAGTAGGCACCTAGTCATATTATGTGGTCACATGCTGTTGCTACCGGAGAAAAGGGGATAAAGCCTAAGATATGAGATTTAAAGCACGAAAATCTAGAGAAAGCACCTGAGGGGTTCAGGTCAACACGAAACTGCACCAGGTGGATTAAGAAGGCCTAAAATCATCGGGTGTAAACACATTTTTCCCATATCTTGGCACAAGGTTCCTCAGGGGATTCTGTGGTATCCCAAGGATCCTCGTTCATTTTTTCAAGCACGAGGAAGGAATTAGAGGCTTGTGGATAAGGTTTTGTGGGTCCAGCAGAGGCCTGAAGAGCCGATTCGGCTAAAAAAATTGAATATCCTTGACCCGGAGGTCACGTAACCCCTAGGAGAGGAGGGGGGATAAATCACTCATGAAATAAGGTTCTTATCTAAGGAGAATAAGGAGCATTCAAGACATTCAGAGTGGTCCACAACCAAACTAGTAGTCATACATTCAACCCAAACATGTTTAAAGTGGCTATTAAGGGGGCACCAATGTTTTCCAAAGAAAGGAAAAACACAAGAATCCCCTTGGGAAAGGGTCCCTTTGTTGGTACCCTCAAGAAATTTAACCATGTCGTTCTTATGCACAGGATTGTCCCTCACGATATTGTTCACATCTAAAAGATTCTCTCATGCTAGCTCTAACAAACCAGTGGTATAAATCCCACGCCTTCTAGGAGGTGGCTACATGCTTTAAAATGAAACACTAGGGGTCCTTTAGGAGTAGGAGAGCGATTGATTAGCCACCTTGAATCAATGATTTTAAATAAACGGTAGAGCCATAACCTAGTCCAACTACACAAAGCAACACTCCACTAGAAATTTCTAAGAGAAACAACACAAACAAACTACTTCTCCAAAAATTCAACCCGGGTGGATTAGGTCTTGAGTCCAAAGTAACGGAAACGTGGAAAAGGGACCTTCCAAAAATTGGAGCGGGTTGATTAAGTCTTGAGACCAATGAAAAAAGGAGTGAGAAGAAGTTACCTTGACCTCCACGTAACAACCCTTCCTAGTGCAAGTAACCCACACGCACACGGGGCACCCTTTAGGGGTACTGAAAGTGTGATACAAATTATGCCTTAGGTACCATGGGAAGCCCCCCAAAATCTATGAATGAGGGTTTCTTGGCCGCATTCTCACCCCAAAATCTACAAACCAAGGTTTCTTTGCCACATTTTTGTCTAAAAACATTTGCAATGAAGGGATGGATTTTTTCATTCATGCATTTTACGAATTGGTTTCATATAACCACATTATGTCACTCTAAAGAAGATTCTAAGATTAAAATCAAATAGTGTTGAGAGAAGGCGAACCAAGGTTAAAAGCTATGGAGAAAATGGTTGGTGAGTGGAGAGACGAAGTGGGTAGTGGTCTGGAGTGGCATAGAGAAAAATGGCCTAAGGCCTTTACGACTCTCCAAATTGTTGAAGTTAAGTCATAAATTATGGGGAAGTTGGCTAAGGACAATGCAGATGCCACGAAAACAAAATAATAAAACTGGAGGCCATCATAAGGAACAACAACCTAAATGTGAACCAAGGAATTGATAGCTACAATATTCATCAAATTATGGTGGTTGTAGCTAACATCAAAGACATATTATCTAGTGAGGATGAAGCTCCACCTGTTGAAGCTACCCAGTGTCGATAGTCAATGTGTGTTGAGGATTTTCCAAGTGAGGGGGGATGTTCACAAACTCGACAAAGAGTAAGCATCCCTACTAGTTCTAGATAAGATTATTGCTTGACAGAAGCATGTTCATGTTCTAGTGTTGTGATAGTTAAAACATGTTAAATAATTTGTAATTTTTTATGGTTGTAAAAGTGGTCACGACCCTATAGTTGGACCTAAATAATGTGGTAGTTTTTTTTTCCAATATGTTTGCGATAAGTTGCTCATCTTTTGAAAACTTGTGGATTTACATGGATACAAGTATAAACTTGATTTTTCATGATGTAATATTGTCACTTGTACAAGTGAACCTTCTTTGTATAATATAAAGCAAAAAAAGGAAAAAAAAAGACAAAGAAAAAGTCAAAAGCTTGTAGTAACACTATCACAACAATCCAAAAATTGACCGCAATGGGTTTTATTTGTTGTTTATAATGTATTCTTGGAAATGTATAAGCCTTCATTGGTTAAATTAGATTTTATTACTTTTAAAGGATGGTAGGCTTCCAAATTGAACATATAGAGATCTTAAAATAGAGTGTTTCAAAGGATAGGTGGATTCCTATGCTCCAAGATTGATTAAGTATGTCAATCATAAATAAAATATTTCAATGAGAGAGGTATAAAGTACTTGAAAGTAAAAAAAAATATTATTCCATCCATGGGTGCTTTCTACTTCAATGATTAATATGGAGTTGACAAAGTAGCATTTAAAAAAATATTAATAACAAAAAAATTCAATGTGGGCCATAAATAAAATATTTCAATAAAAAATAATAAAAAAATACAAGTTATGTAGGTGCGTGACAACATATCCCCCATCGATGCAATCAATTAAAGCTTCTCAAAATATCTTCTTGATTGAAGGAGCATCACTGTGTTATAACCCTATAATTTATAGGATCATCTAGTGACTAGAAAAATTTCACTATTGATGTTTGTTATCTTGCAAATAATATTTCATTCATGCAAATTATTTTCAAAAGAAAAAGAAAAGAAAAGAAAGAAAAAGAAAAAGAAAGAAAAGAAAAAAAAGAATAAAGAGGGCATAGAAGAAAAATGAACAAAGCCCCATGCAATAACAAGGACTTGATCCATACTGTTTAAACATGGTCAGATCCTTTTGAATTGATGTTGATAGGATTAGTGAATAAGCTTGGATAAACTGTTTAATCTTAGCCAAGTAGATAGGTTAGCTAGTGAATAAATTTGATCAAACTGTCTAATCTTGTTCAAATAACCCTAGGGTAGAGTAATATCTTAGTCCAATAGTTTAATCTAGGCTAAATGTGTAGGTAGGTAGGATAGGACATAGGCTATCCAACTTTTCTTTCAATAAAGTTTGAATGGTGTTCGAAGAAAATGTATGATTCTGATGTTTTAGGTGCTTTCCTAACCCCATGGTGACAAAAGCAAGGGAAGCAACGCGAAAAACTCACAAAAATCACTAATCCTAAGTTATGATGCATATATTAAATCACGCCCGGAGATTAAATTTTGCGCAAAGATCTACGACCGAGTCTTTGGTGCACAGATCTATCGCTAAGATGAGATTTCAGACCCCCCCGACCGTTCTACCATTAACGGTGGGGGGGGGNTTAACAAGTGCGCACAGATCTATGGTTATCCTAATGACATGCATATGGATGATCTACAGGAGATTCCAGACCCCCTTGACCTTTCTTCCTTT
The DNA here is from genome assembly GCA_010110895.2 of Picea sitchensis. Classification (NCBI taxonomy): domain Eukaryota; kingdom Viridiplantae; phylum Streptophyta; class Pinopsida; order Pinales; family Pinaceae; genus Picea; species Picea sitchensis. The sequence continues at coordinate 110,287 of SNQJ01S0001738.1, forward strand.
AACAGTGGGGGAGGGGGTCCAAAATGAGGCGTTTGTTCCCAGCAGGCCCCATCCCAATGTGTCACTAATTTATTGCGTCACACCTCTTCCCTTATGACATACCTCCACCACCTCATGATGTCACATCTCAATATACATCTCCTTCTGTCTTATTCGTCCACCCGTTACAGGTCATGTCTCCCTCTCTTATCCCCCAATCATCATCCTCCACATCACTCGGGTACACACGTCATACGTCCTTCGCCTGCCTCCTCACGTTCCTGAGGATCCGTTGGAAATTTATTACTGGATACATATCCGTTATCCTATTGACCTATCCCCATGCCCAACAGATACCTGTTCACTCAAAGATAGCCCCTATCCCGCCATTTGCACACTGTCCACTCTCTCCATGCACGAGACAATTTCCCCCCTCACTGATCCATCCATCTACCTAGCCATAGCCATTACCCGCTAACATTTTTGTTTCAGTTGCAGGTACCATTGGAAGTGATGGTGCCAAAGTCTAAAAGAGCAGAGGTCGAGGAGAATCTATTCCTTCCCCCTCCCGTTGATCTCGAACGGATTCCATTAGCAGACAAAGATTATCTGATCTCAGAGACCAGGTGTGAATTTGATTTCGCAGAATTGTAGTCATGTCTTAAAGACACATTCCTAGATCAAAGCGACGAGTTTGGTCTCTGGGAGTCAAATTTTCCCCTATATCTCTTTCCCCAGGTCCATCATTTCCTCAAATTCGCCCTCAAGTGTCAATCTCATTACCTCCCCGACCAGAGAGCCATAGTTTCTTCATCCGGAGAAACTCTTTTCTTTATCACACCAGAGGCCATTGATCAGATGATACAAATATCTAGAGTCGAATCTGCCTCCCTTTCAACCTTGAAATCCTAACAGAGTTATACCAGAACCTGTATTTTCCTCAAAGAGCCCAGATCTTTGAGCTTTTCCTCACACATGATGCTCATCTCCCCAAGAAAAATCCCCCGTATCATTCCTCCTTGTTCTCAGAAAAGGGAAACCAAGTGATTTCATCACTTTGTTGTCTACTTGGCTACTTCTCAGATGAATGGGTAGATGAACCTATATTGGGGTTCCTATCTATTTTCTCTGCTGAGGAAGAGGCCACCATCCAGTTTGACTACAACACTTTCCTGGCAGAGAACATCCACGATCAACTTTCTAAATTTGCCACAAAGGGCATGTTTCGGTATTCCTCTATACTGGCATACATGTTCATGTTTTATCAAGTAGATAAATTCTCTTTCCTTATGCAAAAAATGGACCAGGATGGAAAACCACAGGCATTATCCCTATGGACTTCACTTCTCAGAAGAAACTCCATGGAGTTCAGTTTTAAATAGTTTATCGAGATTTTTTATCATCCGGTGGTGAGCATGCTTAGTAGGAGACCAGAGCCAAGGATAAATGAAGAGATCCAAAGAATATTACACCTCTCAGACCTCACAAAGATAGGAGACTGGTTCCTCTATCAAGATCACACAGAGATCAGAGTGTATGGATGTGAGTTATCTCCATACAAATTGCCCAAATATTTGCCCATGCAGATATTTGCACTGGAGTATATTCGCCAGATGATAAATTCAGATGATATACACTTTGTGTCTCTGAATAAAAAACAATAGCTGAGGATTAAGGGGCAGATAAGACCTTTTATCTGCAATAGTCGAGCCACTAGAGAAGAGGCAGAAAAGATATTAAAGGAATTGAAATTCAACACCAGTTTCATTTGGCAATATTATCCAAGTGGAATCATCGTAGAAATGATAGCTAAAAACAAAAGTGCACAGTATGCTCACACACTCAAACCGGAAATTGAGAAGTATGTAAATTAGACACAATGGCAGGAGAACACCTTGGAAGACACTGAACAACAATCTTCCTTAATCCTGACTTCACAGACTACCACTCCACCAGTGCCAAAGGATAAAATACCAAGGAAATATACCTCTCTTTCAGTCACTGAAGTATCAGTGGAGGATTTTCATTTACACAGTAAAAATCCCAAGACCATTCATATTATTCCCAGGTCTGGTGAGGAAGATACTCAGTCTTCCAAAGGGGCTAAGGGAGAAGGTACACCAATTCCTTCAATAAGCTATCAGACAATGCCTACTTCTTCTTCAAATAAGCATACTGATATAGCTGTGGCCACCCAAATTCCACAGGGATTCGCAAAGCTAAACATTTTTGAAAAATATGATCTGATTAAGAAGAAAAACCAGACACTGACCAATAGCACCTATGCTCAGTTCTAGAATAAAATCCACATCACAACACATAATGTTACCATCTTTCGACACATAAAAAGGAAGAATGCATCTGGCATTTCTGCAGGCACAGGTGCCTCAACCCAAAGGAATCACTGACTACAAAAGGTCAACCCTTGTATTCGATACCAAACAAGTCCATCCAGCTGATCAAATGGATCTGAATAGACAGACTGGAGAAATGGTTTTTTCCACTTTGGCCCATGCTTCCTCTAGAGCTACAAAACTACAGGTAGCTCTAAACAATGTTCAGACCCAGTTGAAACTGAAAAAGATATCCTCTTTTGCAAAGGATAACATGATAAAATCCTTAAAGGAATTGGTTGTCAATATAAATGTGTTGACCTGCACAGAATAGATCTAGATAAACAATGATACACACATTTGCAGAGAGAATTGGAAAAAGAAGAAGAAGGAGAGAAAGAATTGAAATAATTCTCATTAATCGTTGTGAATAATGAATAATTTACACATGATATACTCTGCATAACTCAATGAGTTCGATTTGAGGTGAACCAAGTTTCCATAGTGGTGGTCTAGAGTGATATGGACACACACCAGTAGTTAAGGGAGTGAATTGCCACCTATTCTAGTCTCTCAGGTAGTTAAGGGAGTGAACTGCCACCTATTCTAGTCTCTCAAGCAGTTACGGGAGTGAACTGCCACCTATTCTAGTCTCTCAGGCAGTTACGGGAGTGAACTGCCACCTATTCTAGTCTCTCAGGCAGTTACGGGAGTGAACTGCCACCTAGTTAAGTTAACTAGTCAACTAGTCTTCAATTAACTGACTGAACAAAAAATAGTGAGGAGTTAACTCAAGGAATCAAGGCTAATGCGCCACTTTGGTGATGATACCAAGGCAAGGTAGAACTAGCATGGTGATGATCCCAATGCAACATCTAAACTCAACTCAACTATTCAAACTGAAGTGTGAACTGAAAGTGAATATTCTCTAGGTGGAATATTCTCTCCTAAAATATAGGAGACTGGATAATGACTAATTATGACTAATAAACAATTAAAAACCTTAGGAAAAATATATCCTAGGTGTGTGTGAAGTAACTCCA
>SNQJ01S0001738.1:128257-140226 GCA_010110895.2 Picea sitchensis
GTGTTTGTTCCTAGCGGGCCCCATCCCAACGCATCAATAATATATTACGTCGCACCTCTTCCCTTCTGACATACCGCCACCACCTCATGATGTCACATCTCAATATCCATCTTTGTCTGTCTTATCCATCCACCCATTACAGGTCATGTCTCCCTCTCTTATCCCCCAATCATCATCCTCCACATCACCTGGGTACACACGTCATATGTCTCTCGCCTGTCTCCTCACATTCCTAAGGATCTGTTGGCAATTTATTGCAGGCTACATATTCGTTAGCCTACTGACCTATCCCCGCGCCTAACAGATACCCGTTCACTCAAAGGTATCTCATGTCCTACCATTTGCACACTGTCCACTCTCTCCGCGCACCAGACAATTTCCCCCCTCACTGATCCAGCCATCTACCCAGCCATAGCCATTACCCGCTAACATTTTTGTTTTAGTTGTAGGCACTGTTGGAAGCGATGGCGCCAAAGTCTAAAAAAGAAGAGGTCGAGGAGAATCCATTCCTTCCCCCTCCCGTCAATCTTGATCGGATTCCATTAGTAGACAAAGATTATCTGATCTCAGAGACCAGGTGTGAATTAAATTTCGCATAATTGCAGTCATGGTTTAAAGACACCTTCCTAGATCAAAGCGATGAGTTTGGGCTCTAGGACTCAAATTTTACCCTGTATCTCTTTCCCCAAGTCCATCATTTCCCCAAATTTTCCCTCAAGTGTCAAGCTCATTACCTCCCTGACCAGAGAGCCATAGTTTCTTCGTCCGAAGAAACTCTTTTCTTTATCACACCAATGGCCATTGATTAGATGATGTAGATATCTAGAGTCGAATCTGCCTCCCCTTTCAACCTTGAAATCCTAACAGAGTTATACCAGAACCTATCTTTTCCTCAAAGAGCCCAGATCTTTGAGCTTTTCCTCACACATGATGCTCATCTCCCTAAGAAAAATCCCCCGTATCATTCCTCCTTGTTCTCAGAAAAGGGAAACCAAGTGATTTCATCACTTTGTTGTCTACTTTTCAGATGAATGGGTAGATGAACCTATATTGGGGTTTCTATCTATTTTCTCTACTGAGGAAAAGGCCACCATCCAATTTGACTACAACACTTTCCTGGCATTGAACATCCACGATCATCTTTCTAAATTAGCCACAGAGGGCATGTTCCGGTATTCCTCAATACTGGAATACATGTTCATGTTTTATCAAGCAGGTAAATTCTCTTTCCTTATGCATAAAATTGACCAGGACGAAAAACCGCAGGCAGTAACCCTATGGACTTCACTTCTCAGAAGAAACTCCACGGAGTTCAGTTTTAAATAGTTTATCAAGTTTTTTTATCATCCGGTAGTGAGCATGCTCAGTGGGAGACCAGAGCCAAGGATAAATGAAGAGATCCAAATAATCTTACACCTCTCAGACCTCGCAAATATGGGAAATTGGTTCCTCTATCAAGATCACATAGAGATCAGAGTGTATGGATGTGAGTTAGCTCCATACAAATTGCCCAAATATTTTCCTGTGCAGATATTTGCACTGGAGTATATTCGCCAGATGATAAATTCAGATGATATTCACTTTGTGTCTCTGAAGAAAAAACATCAGCAGAGGATTAACAGGCGGATAGGACCTTTTATCTGCAATATTCGAGCCACTGGAGAAGAGGCAGAAAATATATTAAAGGAAATTAAATTCAGCACCAGTTTCATTTGGCAATATGACCCAAGTGGAATCATCGCATAAATGAGAGATAAAAACAAAAGTGCACAGTATGCTCACACACTCAAACTGGAAATTGAGAAGTATGTAAATCAGACATAGTGCGAGGAGAACACCTTGGAAGACACTGAAAAACATTCTTCCTTAATCCTGACTTCACAGACTACCACTCCACCAATGCCAAAGGAAAAAATACCAAGGAAAGATACCTCTCTTTCGGTCACTGAAGTATTAGCGGAGGATTTTCATTTACACAGTAAAAAGACCAAGACCATTCATACTATTCCCAGGTCTGGTGAGTAAGATACTCAGTCTTCTAAAGGGGCTAAGGGATAAGGTACACCAATTCCTTCAATCATTTGTCAGAAAATGTCTACTTCTTCTTCAAAGAAGAAGACCGATATAACTATGGCCACCCAAATTCCACAGGGATCCACAAAGCTAATTTTTTTTTTAAAATATGATCTGATTAAGAATAAAAACCAAACACTGGCCAATAGCACCTATGCTCAGTTCTAGAAGCAGACATCCACAACACAACACGGACTGTTATCAGCTTTCAACACAGAAAAAGGAAGAATGCATCTGGCATTTCTACAGGCATAGGTGCCTCATCCCAAAGAAATCACTGACTACAAAAGGTCAACCCTTGTATTTGATACCAAACAAGTCCATCTAGCTGATCAGATGGATCTTCACAGACATATTGGAGAAATGGTTTTTTCCACTTTGGCCCATGCTTCCTCTACAGCTGCAAAACTACAGGTAGCTCTAAACAATGTTAAGACCCAGTTGAAACTGGAAAAGATGTCCTCTTTTGCAAAGGATAACAGGATAAAATCATTAGAGGAATTGGTGGTCAAGATCGGGTATGATCCCTCGAATGTGAAAGGAGAAGAGGAGTTGCTAAAGAAAAAGAACGTTGATATAGCATCTTTAAGAAAACAACTAAAATTTCCACCCACAAATGATGCACAAGCTAAGGAGATCGTTGAGACAGAAGGGGAAAAGGATGAGATGCTCAAGTTGATCATGGAGCAGAATGCACAGTTACAAGAGATGGAAACAGAGATGGAAATATTGGTAAAAGAGAAGGAACATACAAAACCTATGGAAGTCATTCCACTGAGTGCAACTCCCCTCATAAGAGTTAGCACAACAATTGTAGGAACGAGCACCACAACAGAAATCCCATCATCCACCCCACTGACAGCTCTAGAAAAAACTGTGGAGTTGGCAAAGTCAATGGAAGAGATGAACTTACAAGAAACACAAATAAACAGACTGAAAAAGGAAGTTGAGAGCCTTGAGAAACTCAAGTCTTCTTACCAGACCAACTACAATATGGAGAAACAAATATAAAAAAAGCTAAGACAGGAATTGCAACAGCTGCAAAATCAAACAATGGCAGACAAGACCCTCACCAAAGAAAACGAGAATATTTGGATGGATATCTCCAAATCCATAAATGAAATCTGGCCTATGGTACAGATCATGTTTGAGAAAAATGAACTCGTGATAAGAAGCAGGCAGGTTATTGACAAAATAAAAAGAGAGTTGGGAGAAATGCCCACTGAAGCCAATGAAATAATTAAATTCCTGAACTCAAAGACTAGAGAAGAATTGGAAGACTTGAAGATCGAATATAGGACAGAAACCATCCTCGAAGTCTGATGGAAAATAATATGCAAAACTAAATTTTACAACATTTACATTGATCAATCTTTTTGTTATCAAATTGCAACAACACTATTAAAAATAACAAGCATTTTATTATCATTAACCAAAAATGAATTAAATTATATTAAAACTTAAGTTTTTTTTAAAACAAAAATCCAACTTCATCTATTATTAATATATATATATATAGACATTCAACCACGTAATTCCCATCTTTCTAAGAACGGATCACTCTTTTTCATTACATATAAAATATTATTTATGCATTCAACATCACTATTGACTATTGAGACTATCAACTAATCACTACTATTCATAAAATATGAAATATCAAACCCCTAATTCCAATATTTTTGAAAATATCAATGAGCCATTGTTTTACATAATACACTCAACGTTGCTAAGCAAACTTTGTGACACTATGAACCAGTTATTCTATTTCCTAACACATGTATGTAGGTCCATACTTTTCAATCTCAACCAAAAGTAAAACTTTAAGGACAAGATTTTGAATTAAAAGCTTAATATTAAGATTAGGAACACAACATGTGAGTATAGTGTTTTATAGGTATTAATTCAAAATCACATAAAATATTGAGCATGCCACCTTGAAATTATGGCATGCTCTCGAAACAATCTAACCTGGATTTTGAATTCTTATGTTTTGAGTAGATGTGTGCTCTCAAAAAAAAATATCATTGTAATTCAAGAAAACTTGGGAATATGTACCTTTAGTATTTGGAAATGACATAAAATATGCTTTCTAAAAGAAAAATGATATCTACAAAAAAACATATGTTCTTAACCATTAAACCCACTTTTAATTGTTAAAATTGAAGACAACCAAAACAAAATCTAAATAAAAATACAAACAATCACAACACAACTTACAAAATATTGAATAACTTGCAAAATATTGAATAGAAATACATAAAAACTTATTACTATGCACATTTTTATAAATAAACAAGCCAAATTAAATAATCCACATAAAGCAAGGAGAAAACCTATATATAAAGAAATGCATTAAAAGAATGCATTGCATAATTAACATTAAATATTTATCATTCACCCTATGAATTATTTATGTTTTCAAACTCAAACATTCACCCTATGAATTATTTATGATTTCAAACTCAAAGTATCATTTTAAAGTTTTGGAACTTTCTTTTGATAGTGCTTTAATGAAGATGCCCGCTATTTGTTCATCTATGCTATGGTAAATTTTTCATTCCTCTAGGCATGTACCCCTTCTTTTTAATCCATACAAAGGATACTAGATGTTGTTGCATATACTCTTTCTCTTCTATATTACTATTAAAAAACTACTATTAAGAAAAATAGTTTTTACATTTATTTAGTATATTTTTTGAAGTAAAGATTTCTTCATAGTCTATGTCCTCTTTTTAGGCATAGACTTTAACCACCAATCCAAATTTATGTTTCATTTGAAACCATTTGATGGTTTCCATGAGACCAACATATTTTCTTGGGAAACCTGTGGATAGGGTTGGTAGCTTAGTGGATTAGAACTCATGGTTCTGGACCATAAAGTCAATGGTTCAAATCCCTTCTGTTCCGTCACTATTGATCTTGAAAATGGATAAATTCAAATATTTCTACGGAATGGAAAATACTAAGTGTACCACCAAACTTATACTTGGGTCTACATAATCAATGAGTCATCTACACAATTGCTTTGCTAACTCGACCAAAAACCTACTCTAATTCCTATGAATGGATTTTGTTTCTTCCTTCATTGATTTTTCCATTCAGGATTATCATAGGCTTCATCAAATCAATAACATCCAGTCGAATTCATCATTTGAACCATTACTGCATTATTTACCTGATTTACCTTTCTATTTCAAGTATCTTCAAGTCTCCTCGATCTTTTTGGATGGATTTCTTCTTCTTGAATCAACATCACATTTGGTTGGCATCCTTGATTTTATGTCAATACCATTTCTATGTCTTTGGAGTTGCACCTAGGCTTGTTGCTTTACTTTCTAACTTGTATGGAGTTTCTTGACTTTGGTCTTCAACATTGGATTCTTCAATCAATCAAGGGAGGTTGCTACTACATATATGTTTTTATCGAAAACACCCCTCCCAATATTAATAGAGTTGAAAATGTGCCAATTAATTTCCCATGTGGTTGCATGCACATCGACTAAAAGTAGAATGTGCATGAATGCACACTACGGTGAACAATTTGTGTAACTGGTGGATCAAATTGTTTAACTGTCTATCAGATCCTATATAAATATCATACTCATAGAGGTGTGGAGACGCAATACAATGGAGTGCGGTGTGTAGGAAGAGAGGAGAGGATGGTTGTATGTTTGTGATTGGATATTGTAATTCTCCCTTGAATAATAAGAATATTGATTATCATTGCCCCATGTTTTTTTCCCATATTGGGTTTCCATGTAAATCACTATGTCAATTGTGTTATTGTTGTTGTGTCTTGTTTGTTGTTGGTTCTATTTTCTTTGCCATTAAAATATTGTTACGCTTATGCTTCCACTTCCCAATAAGTGGTATCCGAGCGCAGAGTTGAAGGATTAGAGAGTGAAGGAGAAGAGAATCAGGTTATTGGATAACAAAGCAAGTTAACCAAGCCAAGTCAAGTGGAGTGGATCGACCTAGGACAAGTTTTATTACACTCTCATAGGTTGTCTTTGTTACACCGTGCAAAAATCGCAGGAACCCTTGTGAAATTTGAAATTTTTGTAAAGTGTCACAGGTAGTACATATTACACAGTGTGACAATTTGGAGAAAGTGTTGCAGGCTAAGTGTCGCATGAGGTACATATTACATAGTGCGACACTTTTGGAAGGTGTCGCATGCTATCCTTCTCTAGGGTGCGACACTCGTTGTTTAATCCAAAAATTAAAGGTTTGTGAAGTCATGGTATGGAATTCAAACTTTTTTGTTTTAGTATGCATAAGATATGGATGATTATTAAATGAGTGGAGGATGCTTAGGTGGATATATTTTTTTATAAAGGATCATTTTATTTCAGGGGTGGATGCCTTATAAAATATATGTGAGGTGTACACTTTTATATATTATTAAAAGTTTCTTCAATTAAACCTTTTAATTATTGTTTTTTGGGTTCATCCTTGAGTAAGATAATTACTCCATATAAAGTCTTAGTAATATAAGCTTGGTTTGGGAATTTTGGTTTGTGCGAATGGAGAAAGTGCATAGTTCTAAGTTTGAGGTGGACAAATTCAACGGAAAGAATAAATTTGATTTATGGAATCTCAAGACACGGGATTTTCTTGTGCAACAAGGATTGCAAAAGGATTTTGTAGACAAGTCAAAGAAACCGACAAACTTGACAGATGAGGATTGGGAAGATCTGGATGCAAGAGCTCTTAGAACCATTCATTTGCATCTGGAAGATGAAGTTTTATTTAACATCGTTGGAGAGGAGACAACAACAGGTTTGTGGAACACACAAGAGAGTCTATATATGACAAATTCCTTGATGAACATAATCTTCTTGAAGAGGCAGTTGTACATCTTATGGATGAAAGAAGTCACAAAAATTGTTGATCACTTAAATTTTTTCAATACTCTCATTTTTCAATTATCTAGTATGGAAGTAAAGTATGCATATGAGGACAAGGAAATTATGCTACTGTGTTCATTACCTAAGTCTTGAGATCATTTGTTCATATCTATGTCATTTAGTGCAATAAATACCAATGATTATGATACTATTGTGGGAGTTTTGTTTTCTGAAGAGATGATGAGAATATTCGATAAGGAAACCTCAACAACATATGAAATGGTGGTCAAAGGTCGATCTATAGAAAGAGGGACAGATCAAAAAGGTACATTCAGATCTAAGTCAAATGACAGTAAGGGTAAGGGAAAATTTTGGTTCTGTGGAAAATCTGGGCATTTGAAAAAGGATTGCTGGAAAAGACAACAAGCATCCAAAGAGGAATCCACAAAGGAAGCAATTTCAGATACAAGAAGTTCATATTTAGGTATGGTTGATGAAGTTTTATCTGTCTTTTGTCTCTCACCACCTGTGTTCACATAGAAGTTGCAGGGTGTTGGTGGTTGAGTCACCATGAAATAAATTAAAAAAAAATTGTATTTACCTTGGAGTGGTAAAAAGTATTGATGCATGTAAATGGGCATACGTATGTAAGACTTGGATATGTATGCATACCCATGGTTTATTAGGTCACCTATGAAAAGTATATACACAGATTTAGGTAGATTGAATATGTGGGGGTGCATATGTGTTGGGTTAACCTTGACTCGGTGAAAGAGTTAATGTGTTAAATCTGGTTTTTAGGTCAAAGCCCGTGGTTTTTCAGGTCCATGTTTTTTGGGTAGCCTAGGGTATCATGTCCATGGATTGCATGTAATGAAGCCTATAAAAGGCTTGGTGAAATCCATTATAAATGTTCCTGGAGGTAAGCAATGAAGGCTTACTTGGCTAGCTTGGCCGGATTTGGTCAAGGGAATGTTCATGTTAATGTGGATCACCGAGACTCCAGTGTAAAGTCCCTGGAGGTGAGCGAAAAAGGTTCTCTTGGGTTGGTTTGGCTGCATTTGGTCAAAGTTGTTCGAATGAAAATTTCTAGGTGGAGTGTTGTGTCCAGGTTAGAAAGGTGGGTCTATAAAAAGACTTATGTGTTGGTAGGTCAATCAAGTGTTTTAGAATATATCATGAAGGTAGGTTCATATCCATGGAACTTGGAAAGTATTTCAAGGAATTTGGGATTGAATAGGCATGTTTAGCAAGACCCAGATAAAACATGTAGATCTTTGATATGGTGATGATGTTAAGGGATGTAGATTATGGTACCCTACTACCCACATAATCATCATGGAAAGAGATGCAGTGTTTGATGAATCTCCTTTTATAAAATCAAACATAGTAAAAGATGAAAGGTTCAAAGCATGACTGGTATCAGAAGGGTATTTGGAAGGTATTGACTTCCATGAAAATTTCCCACCATTTGTTAAAATATTATTTCTATCCATGTTGTGTTAGCACTAGCTGTGTTAGTACAACTAGATGTTAAAACTATTTTACATGGAATTTTTTGGAGAAGGGGATGTATATGGAACAACCAGAATTGTTAGTTCAGGATCACAATAGAAGTTTTGTTTGCAAACTCAAGAATCATTGTATGTCATGAAGCATGACAGGAAAATGGTACAAGATGTGTGATTCCTTCATGGTGAGCCAAATTTTACAAGAAGTGAGTATAAACATTGTGGTTATGGTATATTTATTATCTTGGCATTAAAGGCTATGCTTGTTGCAAGCAAAAGCATGTATGAAATCAACAGATTGGCTCAGTTGGTTAGGAAATTTGATATGAAGGATCTAGGAGTAGAGAAACAAATCTTGGGCATGTAAATACACAGAGACAGGAGATATGGTAAGTTTGGTTGTCACAACAGAAGTATGTGGTGAAGATACTCAGGAAATTCGGTATGAATAATGTGAAACCGATAAAATCGCTTTGGATTTCCATTGTAAGTTTTCTTCAGGTTTATGTCCTAACCGATGAAGAAGAAAATGGTTATATGTCTCGAGTATCATATGCTAGTGGGAAGTTTGATGATTGCAATGGGAAATGGTTAGTATTTCACATGCAGTTGGTGTTGTCAGTAGACACATGGAAAAACCAGGAAAAGAGCATGGAAATGGGTGCTTCAGTATCTCAAAAGCACAACAGTATAAGTATCACCTACAATGGTTTCAATGATTTAGTCTGTGGTTATGATTCAGGAGATTTGGACAAGAGGAGACCTACCTCAGGTTATGTCTTCCAAGAATGCAAGGATCTATTAGGTAAGTTTGGACAGGTACATGATGAAGTGTTCTGTGGTGGTCAAATTGTTGTGCATTTGACTAATAGTCCAGTGTATCAAAATGGGACAAGTGAATAGGTTTATAAGACATGTTACAGATGGAGGAAAAATGGTCCATACTAGAGTGAGTCGTGCAGACATGTTCATGTAATAGTATTGTTAGAGAATTTGAGGAGTTGCGATCGTGTTTGGCTTCTCTTGTCTTGCAGGAAAGGTGATGAATAAATTTGGGCATGATATATCAGGTAAATTGTTGTCAAGGTGGAAATTGTTGAAAATGTGCCAACTAATTTCCCATGCAGTTTCATGCACATCAACTAAAAATAGAATGTGCATGCATGCATACTACAATGAATAGTTTGTGTAACTGGTGGATCGGATTGTAATCAATTCTTTTAATTATCTATCAGATCCTATATAACTAGCATACCCATAGAGGTGGGGAGATGCAATAAAGTGGAGTGCGGTGTGCAGGAAGAGAGGAGAGGATGGTTGTATGAATGTGATTGGATATTGTAATTCTCCCTTGAATAATAAGAATATTGATTATCATTTCCCTATGGATTTTTCCCGTATTGGGTTTCCATGTAAATCACTAAGTCAATTGTGTGATTGTTGTTGTGTCTTCTTTGTTCTTGGTTCTATTTTCTTTGCCATTAAAATCTTGTTACATTTATGCTTTCGCTTCCCAACAAATAGGTTCTGTTTCAATATCTAAAATTTTATATGCTTTGGATTTCACTACAATCTACAAGCATTAATGTTTTTCTTTTATCATCAAACTCTTGTCTTTTCTTTTATGGCACATGTACAAAATCATTACAAGCACTACTCCATGCATTCTATCAAACCAAGTTTGTTTAGTTCTTGTGTTTTTAAGATCTTTAGTTTGGCTTCCATAAATTTAATAAACAACATTATTTATTTCTTTAGCACATAAATCAACAAGTACATTTTTACATTTCATCATACTTTTGGCCAGTGGTCCTATAAAGCTATTAGCTTTTATAATGTTACTTTTACTTTTGGCCATATTTGCAGTGTTCCTATAAAGGTATTAGTTATACTTTTACATTTAGTGTGACAAGTCTCCTACCCATATTTACAGAATTGTTCATCTAAATAATGCCACCATTATCCTATTACCAGGTGCATATTAGGTAACCCAGGCTTGGATGGCTTAATTTCTAGGTGCAAGAACCCCAGTAAAACCCGCCAACTTGCCAAGTAATTGGTTTAAAAATTTTGCTAGTGGGAAGAAAATTGTTTGCAGAGGTGGAAAAAAATTACTTGTAATTAAAAATTTTCACTTCATTTCTGAATGTACATTGTCATAATGGAGCATTTTGATGTGGGCATTGTTTTAATTTTGGCAGAATAAGGAAACAAGGAGGTGTATTGAGTGCAACATTCTCTTTAATTATCTCCAATGGACCAATATAAAAAATTGTCATTTTACTAAAAAAAATACTTACGTTATTATGAAAAATGTAGGAGACTAGAACTAAAATAAATATTTGTTTTGTGTTGTAAATTTAGTAGATGGATTAGAGCTTTGAATCATAAAAATTGAAAATACAAGAGCTTCGTATTGTTTGTCACTGATATGTTATCATATTCTTTATGTTATTTATATTGTATAATTTTGTGTAAAAGAATATTAAGTGATTATGCCGAGTTTGTTTTTATTTATTTCTTTCTTTCTTATGGTTAATGCAACTCACAAGAAGAATCCATAAGAAATAATGCACTAGTACATATTGGAAAAATTTCGGCGTTCTATTTGCGATGTTATGGACAAAATTGGCCATACTATCGAAAAATAGAGGAAATTTTAATTTTTTTTCTCCATATGGCCCAATAAATTCTCTCTTGCGACGTACTAAAAACACATGTTGCTATTGTGACAAAGGTAGGAAGACGTCGTTATTGCGACGACATTGGATTTTCATCTCTCTTGAGACGTTTGTAAAATATTCGCCGCACTTGTGACATTATGGAAACTAGGTTTTCCCCATCCCAACAGTTACCTAGTGTTACACATTATTTTTGTCATCCCTATGATCGTTAATAATTTAAACCTATATGTTGCCTTCAGAGGGGTCAATAGCTTGAATTCCTGAAGAAAGAAGAGAGAAGAAATTTCCCTGAGAGAAGAAGTTGTATTTTCCTTTGTCAAAACCCTATTTTGGAGGATTTCCACAGGTTGCTATATACACAAGGTGCGGAAATGCCTGATTTCTGCAGGTTGCTCTATAGCTAGGGTGCGGAGTTTCCACAGGCTGCACTATAGCTAGGGTGTGGCAGCCTTCATATGTGGGAAAAATGAGCATCTTCTTGATGCTTTTAGAAGGAGAAGATTCTATGGTGAGGTGGCCTCCGAATGGTTTGGATCTTACTCGCTTTCATGATTTAGTGGGGTCATCCTAATCTCCTCACCTTATCCTCTTCATCTTATAAAAGAAGAGGAGCTCTCATGGAGAAGGTTAGCTTGATTGGGTTGGAAAGTTCTTGAGCCTTTGAAATTATAAATTTGGCTTGAGATTGTTAGCTTGGTATGTTGGCTTTGGAATTTTCTTTTTCAAGATAGATTGTGAGTAGCTATCAGATCCATGGTCTCAGAATCCTTGGAGCAAGAAGTGTGTGGGAAGAAAGGAACTGTTGGAAGGAACCTAACGGCATGAAGGCATCTGGTTGTATCTTTCTT
>SNQJ01S0001738.1:140236-166648 GCA_010110895.2 Picea sitchensis
AATAACCTTCCATGGTTATTAACAGAGCAACAAAGCAATGGTGTAAAAGAGGTCATTCAAAAAATTAAATTTCCCACAGGTTTTTGTTCAAACATAAAGAATATCTTAACAAAGAAAAGTGAATTTGGTGGGGTAAAAATACATGATTGGCATATCTTCATTAAGGTAATTAATCATTTTAGTATTCATATTTATATATTGGTCGTATACATTTTTTTATATTTTTATTTTTTTGTCTAGTTTTGAACAAGTAACGATTTGTTTTTATTGTTACAGTATGTTCTACCTCTATCTATCCCAATTAATTGGGTTGGTTGTCATTGATGTCAACCCTTGAAGAAAGTCTAGTAGCGAATTTCGATAGCAACAAGGTTTGGTTAATGGACCCAAGTTTGTTTGATAGATAATGGTATGAGTTTTGATATATTTGCAGGTAAGGCTATTCTAGATGGATAGTACATGTCATGCCATTTCTGGTGGTATGTGGAACATCATATAACTCCTCATAGTTAGAGAGTTATGGCCATGTGAAGTTGGAGAACCCTCATGAGTCATCTAGAAGCCCCAAAAAGTCAAAGTGTTTGCAAAAGAAATTATTTAATAATAAAGTTAATGGAGAACTCCCTAAAATAAGGAAAGTGGGATGCTACATGAAAGTATAAATAAGAGGCAAGGCTCTCTCATTTAAACACACTTGAACATATTGAATATCTTTTTTTGTGTAAGGCTTATTGCAAGTACTCATTGATACATCTGAAGTTGCGAAAGTCTGAGGTAGTATGAAGGGTTGATGAGGAAAGTTTTGGAATTACAGTGAATACAAAAAAACCCTATTTTATGAGGTGTACGCGGGTTGACAGTGCATTAGTGTGTGTACATACGTGGGCTGACAATGTATTAGGGTGCGTATGTACACAGGTTGGAAGTGTATTAGGGTGCGTACATGAGGGTAAATCCATGGAAACTTGAGAATATGAAGATGTAGAGGTTCTATATTCTGAGATCAAGCCCCCAGGAAGGTCTACAATGCTCAGATACATCAGATCTATCCATTGGTTCAAAAGGTATGTCTTATTTCTATGAATAGTTGAATTTTGATGTATGCATGAGAAATGGTTATGGAGATTTGAGGATTCTCCCTAGAGAGACTAGTGGCTTCATGGGATATTCTGTATAAGTTATATCTACAGAAATACAATGTTGGTATATTTATCATTGATACTTCTTGTTGAGGCACGTCTTGTATTTCTTGGCATATGGCTAAGGGTTTTTGTGGTACATGGTTGAGATATTGTGTTGGTTGATGTACTAAGAGGTTGAATATCAAAAATGGTTTGAAGTCTAGATCATGTGAGGGTTATTATGCGTGTTCATGATTACACACACTTATGGCATGCGACTAGAGAGAGATATAGATTTTTTGGGTAAAGGTTATGTATGAGGATGCATGCACAGGGTACAGATACAGTCTGGATACAGTGACAGGTTACAGATCTATGTGAAAGAAGTTACAAAGGGTTAGAAGTTTTCAGAAGAAAGAAAACCCTATTTTTCAAAAGGCATACACATGCTACATAAAAATTTGGTCACGTACATACACATGCTACACAACAGATAGGGCGCATACATATGCATGTTGTGGAGCTATATGTCATGTATATGTTGTATTTTGGATCAATACATGTTCAGTTCAGGTACAAATTGATTGCAAGGAAGTAGTACATGTTGGTTGCAGGTTAGTGGTACAGGTTGGCACAATTGTACAGTGGTATATCTCATAGTGATAGTGTGACAGTGGTTCCATCCAGGGATGATTTTAAGGATGGATTTTTTTTTTTAAATGTAGAAACCTTGGTGAATCTTACTAATCCTTCATATGCCAACTATAAACGTTTGGCGATATTTTTGTAAAAATATTCAAATTTATAAGGATTTTATATATTTTTTATAAAATTTTGGCGATTTTTAAGGTAAAATAATTTTATCCTATAGAATTTGGGAGAATCATTTTTAAAATAGCGAATCTCATTTTTGGAAAAACCATGGAAAATTAGCCCATGAGCGAAATTTAGCCCCTAAAATCATCCATGGTTTCATCATTCCACTTCTACGTCAGGGAAGTTGGATGAGGCAAGGATAGGTAATTGTATCCACCTTCTGGTTGTAGTCGAAGAACATAGGGGGTTGTAGCCAGAGAATTGGGGAGTTGGAGCTTCCCTCAGGTTGTAGCCCGAGAAACTAGGGGGTTGGACCCTCCTTCCAGTTGCATCCGGAAAACAAAGGAAGTTGTTGCTTCCAATTAATGTAATTCTTAAAGACATATAAGAAAAAGCATTTTGTGGTTTTCTCTCGCTTTGGGTTTCCATGTAAAAAAACTGGTGTACTGTGTATGTGTATGATTTCTCATTTGTTCATTCTTTATTTACTCTGCAATTATTGGATGATAATGCTACATTGATATAATACTTGCATATTGTGGTTAGAAAAGGATTGAATTTCTCTATTACTGATTCACCCCCCCTCTTAGTAATCCAACAACGACTTTGACAACAACGTCAAACAAGTTATATATGATCTTGGAAAATACATGAGGTGAGTAGCTGCAATATATATGAAAAAAAATTCAATTTTTTGTTGTACTTAATGACATGTGTTTTACTTGTAATGTAATATGTATTTGTATGTTTGATTGAATCATGTTATTTTCTTGTGTCATGATCTATAGATGGTTGTCATTGAAATAAATCCATGAAGATGATATACGATATTGGAAGAGAGAAATTCCTCAGCTAATGTGTGAAATGAAGAAGTATCTACCTCCAACATTTTTCAATGCATAAGAATGCTACCTCACACACCAAGTTGAGGAGATTGAAATGTGTGGACCTGTACACACAAGGTCAATGTGGATGGTGGAAAGGTACTTGAAATCATTGAAGGCTTTGGTTAGACAAAGAGCATGTCCTAGGGGTTCTATGGTGGAGGAATATATGGTATATGAATCCATGGTGTATATTAGTCAGTATCTTCCTAAATTAGCAATGCAAGCTATGCATGCAGTGGATTGGATTTGGGATGTGAAATCCATCAAATTTTTTGAAAGGGAGCGGTTGTTGGGGAAAGGTACAATGAATAAAGTGAGAGGTAATTAAATTGTGGATATTTTTAATAAATACAATTTTTTCATTTTTTTGTGTATATGATCATACTCATTTAATATTTATTCTTTCATCATTTATTAATATTTACCATGGTTATAAATAATATTTAATATTGGTGAATTTTGATTTTTTTATCGGTTAGTTGCTCAAGATTGGGATGCACTACATTTATACATTGCAAACAATCTTGACTGGATGAAGGTATGGATTGATAGATGTAAAGAAAATCATAGTGGTAGGTTATCATGGAAAGAACTGTCGGAATTGGTTAGAGAAGCTCGTCGTAATGGAGATTCTGATGTTACGCAGAGGGAAATAGATTTAGCATATTGTTTGAAACATGGAAAGGAATTAAAATTCACCCATTTTATTCAGTTATTTTATATTATATTAATTTCACTTTAGGTGTATTTTTTTCATATTATACTTTCCAAGTTATATAAAAAAAATTATTATTAATTGACAATGTATCTTTTACATGTCTGGCATATTGCAATTGAAACACCATAAGGCTATGTGGTGCAATGGTTGTAAATTTCGCATCAAACAGTTGGATGAAACCATAAAAACTTCTGATAGTGGGATAACTGCAGTATTCCAGGTCACTAATGTTTCCTCTAGGAGTGACATACATCCTCGAGAATCTGAAAACATATACTATGGGTTTTTGAATGATATAATTGAGTGTGACTTTAATTCCTTCAAATTAGTTTTGTTCGATGTCAAATGGTATGGGTTATGAATGCATGAATATGATGAGGAAAGAACCATTATTCAACATTCCAACGGATTTCCGATGATTTAAACAATAGTTTTTGAAAAAACAAATGACCACTATGTTTTTCCAAGTCAATGTGAACAAGTCTTTTACTCAAAGGTTCCAGGTAAGAGGGATTGGTCATTTTTTGTTAGATATGATCAAAGAGGAAGGCCACTAAAGTATACTATAGATGAAGAAGATGATATTGAAGAAGAAGATGATGTAGAGCTAGAGCTAGAAGAATATGGGTCGACAGATGAAGAAGATGGAGAAGATGAACCAGGCATAGGATACAATGTGTCAGTTCTTGATCCAGGTGGATATTGGTGGCCACCCACCTTTCCCAACTGGTTCAAAATAGTTTTCTGGCAATTTTGGCAATTTACTATTTTTAGCAGTTTTAACTTTTGGGGCCATTTTGAGGGCCTAAATGAAGGTTTTCCGGGATCAATATTATCAATGATATCCAAAGGCATGATTGCACCCCCAAAATGAATCTCCTCAAAGATTCCTTTCCAACGGGATATTGCACGCCTAAAATGGAGATCGTATACAAAAGTTACGACCCCGAGAAGTTGATGTACTAACTTACCCAAAGGGGGCCCACATGACTTTTGGCGCTTCATCTCCTAGGGTTAGGTTTTTGGATGTCTAGGGTTTTTTTCATTCCTGTTTATTGGAAAAAGGCCTTCAGACCCTCATTTTAATCATCTTCTTGTGAATGCGAGTAGCCATCACATCTCTTCTCAAAGATAAGCAGCCACCATTCTAGCGAGTCTTTCACTCTGTATTTTTACAGTCTCTATACATTTATTTCATTAATAGAAATTGTGTATTACTGTATATATTTGTTTATGGTTGCATCTCTGATACATTTCTATTATATTACTAGATATCTGCGACATGTCTTTGCATTTATTTATTATATCTCCGCTTTCATTTCATGCCAAAAATAATCTAGATCAATGGTATCAGAGAAGGCTGCTCTTGATTGTTTTTCAGTGCATGTCCCTGACGAGGTCCAAGTATAGAAAGTTGGGTCTCGATCTTGTCTCTCTTGAACACAATCTCTCTCACACGCCCAAGAAACCCTCCATGGAGGAAGAAAATAAAAACAACGGAGCTGATGATCCTATAAATCTGTTGCTTGAGCAAGCTCTCATGCAATAGAGGGACAAAATGATGGAGAATTTTTCCCACATCCTTCAATGCCTGCCGATAGCAACAGGCGCATATTCATCAAACAACCACTTTGGAAGCACCTCTCCTTTCAAGGTACGGGTTAATTTTGATATTCCCGTATTTGAAGGTTAGATAGATGCGGATGCCCTAGACAAATGGTTAAATCTGTTAGAAGGTTATTTCTTTGTTCATAATTTTTTTGACAGAGAAAATATCACCTTCGCAATCCTTAAAGCTCTCCCCCATGTCAAACATTGTTGCAAAACTTACTGGGAGCAAAGTTCTAGAAAGGATTCTGGAATATATGGGGTCGAGCCCACTTGGGAGTTTTTTGTGGATGCGGTAAAGGAACAATATTACCCTGTTGGAAACTATGAGGACCATTGCATGAGATGGACCACACTGTGACAAGAGAAGGGCCAAGCAGTTCCAGAGTTCACCAATACCTTGCATACCTTGCACACCAAGCTGGGTATCAAAGACTCCAAACGAAATTTGGTTCTAAAATACCGTGGGGCTCTACACTGATACATCCAAACTGAAATGGATTTTCTGGACATCTCATCACTTGGTGCTTCTTATCGATATGTTGTTAAAATAGAGAAGAAATTTAAGCACTAGAACAAACGGGAGTTTGGGTCTGCACATCCGCAACAACCAAAGTATGACAAAGACGGACCTAACAAACAATCGCCCAAAAACTAGTCCAAGCCACAGGAAAAGAAGGGTCACAGGAAGACAAAGAAGGACATCAGAAAATGGGGTGATTTCCACAAAATCCCCTGGCACAACACTAATGAATGTCTCTCAAAAAAATCATTGGTGGCCAAGATTAAAGACAAGGAGCCAAACCCTGATTCAGAATCTGATTTTGAAAATACTGGTAAAAGACAGATCATTGACGCAGACCTCACTGCTATTGTCGCGACCACAATAATTCAACCAGAAGAACCAACATATCCTGAAGAGGGGGAGTGCCTTTTTCATTCACATATGTGGGTGAAGGGGACCCCGTTGCATTTTATTGTTGATAGTGGAAGCCAGAAGAACCTCATCTCAGCAGAGGTCGTCAAATAGTTGGGATTGTCAACAACACCACACCCGCATCCATACAACATCGGGTGGCTTCGCCAAGGACAATATCTTCATGTCAGCCAACAGTGTCGATTTTTATATGACATCCATCCTTTCAAGGATGAGGTATTATGTGATTTTTCCCCACTGGATGTATGTGATGTTCTCTTGGGCCAACCATATATGTGGAAGCGCCATGTTGTTTATGAGTCTGAACTGTGCAGTGTCATTGTTTCTCTGGGGGGTCATATCTACAGAATACCAGAGGTAGTTCTGACTACTGTCCCACCTAAAAAGTGTCGCAAGGTAGTATCTCATAATACAAAATTCAGCTTCTTCACAATCTGTTAAAAAGTTGAACAAAAGGATACTGCAACCACTACAGCCTCGGCCCAAGCACCTTCTATCCAACGGAAGCAGGTCGACGAGATTGTAGCAAAGTGTAAATATTACTTCTACACAAAATAATATCATGTATCCAGACTGGTTAAAACGTTCCAACCGTTCTAGCCACATGCTCATGATAGCCTTCCACAAACCGAGCAGCGCGACGTCTCCAGTAAGGCAAGAAACTCACCAAGATTCATATTCAACAAATTCTTTTTCCTCTCCCTCAAGCACTCAACGCAATGGAGAACATTGCTTCCTAGTGAGGGAGGAGTGATCCAAGTGGATATTGGTGGCCACCCACCATTTCCAACTAGCTCAAAACAATTTTCTGGCAATTTTGGAAATTTACTATTTTTAGCAGTTTTAACTTCCGGGGCCATTTTGAGGGCCTAAATGAAGGGTTTTTAGGATCAAGCTTCTCAATGATATCCAAAGGTATGATTGATCCCCCAAAATAAATATCCTCAACGATACCTTTCCAATGGGATATCATACGCCTAAAACGAAGATTGTATGCAAACGTTACGACCCCAGGAAGTTGATGTACTAACTTACCCAAACGGGGCCCACATGAATTTTGGCACTTCATCTCTTAGGGTTAGGTTTTCGATGTATAGGGTTTTTGGAATTCTTGTTTATTGTAAAAATTCCTTTAGAGCCTCATTTTAATCATCTTCTTGCGAATGCGAGTAGCCGTCACATCTCTTCTCAGAGATAAGCTGCCACCATTCTAGCGAGTCTTTCATGTATTTTTACAGTCTCTGTACATTTATTTCATTAATAGAAATCGTGTATTACTGTATATCTATGTTTATGGTTTCATATCTGATAATTTTATGTTATATTATTGAATATCTACGATATCTCTGTGCATTTCTTTATCATATCTCCGCTCTCATTTCATGCCAAAAATAATACGGATCAGTGGTATCAGAGGAGGCTACTCTTGATCATTTTTCAGTGCATGTCCCCGATGAGGTCCAAGTATATCAAGTTGGGTCTTGATCTTGTCTCTCTTGAGGAAAATCGCTCTTGCATGCCCAATAAACCCTCTGTGGCGAAAGAAAAGAAAAATGACAGAGAAGATGATCCTATAAATCTGTTGCTTGAGCAAGATGTCATGCGAAAGAGGGACGAAATGATGAATAATTTTTCCCACATCCTTCAACGTCTACCGATAGAAACAACTGCATCTTCATCAAACAACCACTTTGGAAGCACCTCTCCTTTCAAGGTACAGGGTAATTTTGATATTCCCGTATTTGAAGGTTAGATAGATGCGGATGCACTAAACAAATGGTTAAATCTGTTAGAAGGTTATTTCTCTGTTCATAATTTTTTCGACGGAGAAAAGATCACCTTCACACTCCTTAAAGCTCTCTCCCATGTCAAACATTGGTGGGAAACTTACTAGGAGAAAATTTCCACAGAGTCTGGAATATATGGGGCTGAGCCCACTTGGGAATTTTTTGTGGATGCAGTAAAGGAACAATATTACATTGTTGGAAACTATGAGGACTAGTACATGAGATGGACCACATTACGGCAAGAGAAGGGCCAAGTAGTTCCAGAGTTCACCAATACCTTCCATACCTTGCACACCAAGCTGGGTATCAAAGACTCCGAATGACATTTGGTTTTGAAATACCATGGGGCTCTAAATAGATACATCCAAACTGAAATGGATTTTATGGACATCTCATCACTCGGTGTTGTTTATTGATATGATGTTAAAATTGAGCAGAAATTTAAGCACTAGAACAAATGGGAGTTCAGTTCTACAAATCTGCAACAACCAAAGTATGACAAAGATGTCCCTAACAAACAGTCTCCCGAAAACCAGTCCAAGCCACAGGAAAAGAAGGGTCACGGGAAGACAAAGAAGGACACTAGAAAATGGTGTGATTTCCACAAAATCCCCTGGCACAACATCGATGAATGTCTCTCAAAACAGTAATTGGTGGCTGATATCAAAGACAAGGAGTTGAACCCTGATTCAGAATTTGATTATGAAAATATTGGTAAAAGATAGATCATCGATGCAGACCCCACTGCTATTGTCATGACTGCAACAATTCAACCAGAAGAACCAACAGATCCTGAAGAGGGGGAGCACCTTATTCATTCATAGATTTGTGTGAAGGGGACTCCGCTGCATTTTATTGTTGATAGCGGAATCCAGAAGAACCTCATCTGAGTAGAGGTCGTCAAACAGTTGGGATTGTCGACAACACCACACCCGCAACCATACAACATTGGGTGGCTTCACCAAGGACGAGATCTTCATGTCAACTAGCAATGTCGATTGTCATATGGCATCCAACCCTTCAAGGATGAGGTATTATGTGATGTTTGCTTGGGCCAACCATATATGTGGAAGTGCCATGCTGTTTATGAGTCTCGACCCCACAGTGTCATTGTTTCTCTGGGGGGTCATCTCTATAGAATACCAAAGGTAGTTCTGACTACTGTCCCACCTAAAAAGTGTCGCAAGGTAGTATCTCATACTACAAAATTTATCTTCTTCACAATCTATTCAAAAGGTGAACAAAAGGATACTGCAACCACTACAGCCTCGACCCAAGCACCTTCTATCCAATGGAAGGAGGTCAACAAGATTGTAGAAAAGTGTACAGATTCCTTCTGCACAAAATAATTTCATGTATCCAGAATGGTTAAAAAGTTCCAACCCTTCCAGCCACATGCTCATGATAGCCGTCCATAAACCGAGCAATGCGACGTCTCTAGTAAGGCAAGCAACTCACCAAGATTCATATTCAACAAATGATTTTTCCTCTCTCCCGGGAACTCAACGCAATGGAGACCATTGAATCCTAAGGAGGGAGGAGTGATCTAGGTGGATATCAGTGGCCACTCACCTTTTCCAACTGGCTCAAAACAATTTTCTGGCAATTTTGGCAATTTACTATTTTTAGCAGTTTTAACATCCGGGGCCATTTTGAGGGACTAAATGAAGGTTTTTCGGGATCAAGCTTATCAATGATAGCCAAAGGCATGTTTTAGCCACCAAAATAAATCTCCTCAATGATACCTTTCCAATGGGATATCATACGCCTAAAACATAGATCGTATGCAAAAGTTATGACCCCAGGAAGTTGATGTACTAACTTACCCAAACGGGGCCCACATGACTTTTGGCGCTTCGTCTCCTAGGTTTAGGTTTTTGGATGTCTAGGTTTTTTGGCATTCCTTTTTATTGTAAAAAGGCCTTCAAAGCCTCATTTTAATCATCTTATTGCGAATGTGAGTAGCCGTCACATCTCTTCTTAGAGATAAGCTTCCACCATTCTAACGAGTCTTTCAGACTGTATTTTTACAGTCTCTGTACATTTATTTCATTAATAGAAATCATGTATTACTGTATATTTGTGTTTATGGTTTCATATCTGATACATTTATGTTATATTACTGAATATCTGCGATATCTCTGTGCATTTTTTTATTATATCTCCACTCTCATTTCGTGCCAAAAATAATTTGGATCAGTTCTTGATGATGATATCGATGAAGATATGCTCGAAAATGACATTGATGATGATGATGATATCATCAATCATTTCAACATTGTTTTTGAATTGGATGTTGATACAAATGTCAATTTGGATGATCATGAAGAATATATAGAAGAAATATGATACAAATGTTTCGTTGGTCGATGAGGTATGTAACTAAATATTTTAATTTGTATGAATTATTCTCTTTAAATAAATTTTTTATGTGGGTTAATTACATGTTTTAAAGTTTTATTTCATTTTTTTTTGGTATTTTCGCATGATTACTATGTTTCTTTTGTTTGTTTTCTATTTTATAGATTAGGTATTGGGGAATTGAGAGTGATGTGAGGGGGAGGAGGGGCCATATGAGCTTCCACCTTTACGTGGTTGGCCTTGTTTAGTAGAGAATAAATTATTCTCAAAACCAAGAGAAGTTCATTCATTCATATTTATACTCAAATATCACTCACACACCCACTCTATATATTGTCTCATCTCATCCTCATTTCATTTTAATTTTCTGATTGATCAAATTTTAAAGGAAAGAACTATTAAAAGACATTGTATTAGGACTAGAGTACATGATGGGCAACAATGACCTGTGTATGGGGCCAACGTTGAAATTTTTTCAAAATGTTTATGTGTGCATCGAAATTTGACATGGATACTCTGTTCACATTTGGCATGCACTGAAATTTGACATGGATACTCTATTCCACGTCAAATTTCAAGATAGTTTTGACGACATTTATTTACAAGGAAGGTTCCATGTCAAATTTCAAGATAGTTCCGATAATGATTCTATAGAAGGGAATGACGAATGATGACAATGAGAGGTGCAACATGATGAACGTTGATGCAAATGTGGACGATCTCAAAGATTATGTGGGGACATCATACATCCTTGAGTCTTGAAACCCTCCCATACCGTCAAGGCATGTGTCTAGTCTAACCATGTCAAATTTTGATGCATATAGGAACATATTGAAGAAATTTCAACGTTGGCCCCATTCACTGATCACTATGCGAGGTCGGTGCATGAAATTTGTGGTGGGTGAATTGAGGCTTATGTGACATCAACTCGACTTGGTAATTCAATAATAAAACCCTCCTTAAGTATTGTGTGGGGACATCAAACATCCTTAAGTATCGTGATGGGTGTTATGAGATCCTTAAGTATTATGCGGGTTCGGTGGAAGAAATTTGTGACGGGTGTATTGGAAGTTCCATGTCAAATTTCAAGATAGTTCCGACAATGATTCTATAGAAGTGAATGATGAATGATGACAATCAAAGGTGCAACATGATGACCATTGATGCAAATGTAGACAATATCAAAGATTATGTGGGACATCATACATCCTTGAGTCTTGAATCCCTCTCATACCATCAAGGCATGTGTCTAGTCTAACCATGTCAAATTTCGATGCATACAGGCACATATTGAAGAAATTTCAATGTTGGCCCCATTCACTGCTCACTATGTGGGGTCGGTGCATGACATTTGTGGTGGGTGAATTGAAGCTTCTGTGACATCAAATCGACTTGGTAATTCAATAATCAAACCCTCCTTAAGTATTATGAATGGAAATCAAACATCCTTAAGTAATGAAACCCTCCCATACCTTCAAGGAAACTATCTAGTCTAACCATGTAAAATTTCGATGCATACGGGAAGAGATTGAAAAAATTTCAACGTTGGCCCCATTCATTGCTCACTGTGCAGGTTCAGTGGAAGAAATTTGTGATGGGTTTATTGGAAGGTCCATGTCAAATTTCAATATAGTTTCGACAAATATTCTATAGAAGGGAATGATGAATGATGACAATGAGAGGTGCAGCATGATGAATGTTGATGCAAATGTGGACGATCTCAAAGTTTATGTGGGGACATAATACATCCTTGAGTATTGAAAACCTCCCATACCGTCAAGGCATGTGTCTAGTCTAACCATGTCAAATTGTGATGTATACAGGAACATATTGAATAAATTTCAACGTTGGCCCCATTCATTGTTCACTATGCGAGGTCGGTGCATGACATTTGTGGTGGGTGAATTGAAGCTTCTGTGACATCAAATCGACTTGGTAATTCAATAATCAAACCCTCCTTAAGTATTATGAGCGAACATCAAACATCCTTAAGCATCACGATGGATGTTATGAGATCCTTAAGTATTATGTGGGTTTGGTGGAAGAAATTTTTGATGGGTGTATTGGAAGTTCCATGTCAAATTTCAAGATAGTTCCGACAACGATTCTATAGAAGGGACTGACGAATGATGACAATGTTGCGTGAAGAATGATGAACGTTGATGAAAATGCGGAAAATCTCAAAGATTATGTGGGGACATCATACATCCTTGAGTCTTGAAACCTCCCATACTGCCAAGGCATGTGTCTAGTCTAACCATGTCAAATTTTGATGCATACAGGCACATATTGAAGAAATTTCAACATTGGCCCCATTCACTGCTCACTATGCGGGGTCAGTGCATGACATTTGTGGTGGGTTAATTGAAGCGTCTGCTACATCAACTCGACTTGGTAATTCAATAATCAAACCCTACTTAAGTATTATGTGGGGACATCAAACATCCTTAAGTATCGTGATGGATTTTATGAGATCCTTAAGTATTATGCAGGTTCGGTGGAAGGAATTTGTGATGGGTGTATTGGAAGTTCCATCTCAAATTTCAAGATAGTTCTGACAACGATTCTATAGAAGGGAATGATGAATGATAACAATGAGAGGTGAAACATGATGAGTGTTGATGTAAATGTGGATGATATCAAAGATTATGTGGGCACATAATACATCCTTGAGTCTTGAAACCCTCCCATACCGTCAAGACATGTGTCTATTCTAACCATGTCAAATTTCAATGCATACAGACACATATTGAAAAAATTTCAACGTTGGCCCCATTGACTTCTCACTATGCGGGATTGGTGCATGAAATTTGTGGTGGGTGAATTGAAGCTTATGCGACATCAAATCGACTTGGTAATTCAATAATCAAACCCTCCTTAAGTATTATGTGGGGACATCAAACATCCTTACGTATCGTGATGGGTGTTATGAGATACTTAAGTATTATGCGGGTTCAGTGGAATAAATTTGTGATGGGTGTATTGGAAGTTCCATGTAAAATTTCAAGATAGTTCCAACAATGATTCTATAGAAAGGAATGATGAATGATGACAATGAGAGGTGCAACATAATGAACGTTGATGAAAATGTGGACAGTATCAAATATTATGTGGGGACATCATACATCCTTGAGTCTTGAAACGCTCCCATACCATCAAGGCATGTGTCTAGTCTAACCATGTCAAATTTCTATGCATATAGGAACATAGTGAATAAATTTCAACATTGGCCCCATTCATTGCTCACTATGCGGGGTCAATGCATGAAATTTGTGGTGGGTGAAATGAATCTTCTACGACATCAACTCGACTTGGTAATTCAATAATCAAAACCTCCTTAAGTATTATGTAGGGACATAAAAAATCCTTAAGTATTGTGATGGTTTTTATGAGATCCTTAATTATTATGCAGGTTCGGTGGAAGATATTTGTGATGGGTGTATTGGAAGTTCCATGGCAAATTTCAAGATAGTTCCAACAACGATTCTATAGATGGGAATGACGAATGATTACAATGAGAGGTGCACCATGATGAACGTTGATGCAAATGTGGACTATCTCAAATATTATGTGGGGACATAGAACATCCTTGAGTCTTGAAACCCTCCCATACCGTCAAGGCATGTGTTTAGTATAACCATGTCAAATTTTGATACATACATGCACATATTGAAGAAATTTCAACGCCAGATTCACTGCTCACTATGCAGGGTCGGTGCATGACATTTGTGATGGGTGAATTTTCCTTTCAATTATTTTCAATTGATCATGAATATCTTTGATTTTAACAGAAGATCTTGTGAAGAGTTAGAAAACTTCTCCATTTTAATTGAAAATAACACAATTTTAAGAAACAATGTTCTACCTTTGTCTTAATGTTTCATCCATTTTCAATAGATTCCCCTAGATGAGAAATGAATCATTATCAACTTATAATTCAAAAAGAATCTCATTCATTATCGATAGCTTTATTAGTTTCACATCCTCACAATTATTCACACCATTCATTGCTTGGGAATCCAGTACATTAGTCTTACTCTACCCTTGTTTTTCCAAATACAAGTTTGTCTAAACATCTGTATTGAAATATTGTAAGCATCCCGTGTTTCCATGATGTAAAATTCTAACTATTCAATTTTCATTTACATACAACATTATATGAAACAATAAATTCACCATTTCAAGGGCCCTCCCTTTGTTGTCAAAATTATCCCTCTATCTCTTTGCACATGTTGAAAACATTTAATGTTAATTCCTCATGGGATCCATCACCCTATAGGCAAGGATTTGATATTCCCCACCAAATGATGTTGAATTCTTGGGTATCTTACTCAGCAGCTACACCTCTATGTGACCTCACTAACTTCTTATGGAGACTCTAATCTGACTCTATTCTTTCACTTCTACTTCAACTTCTTCTCTCCACAATAGGATTTGATTCCATGTAGGTTTTATACACACAAGCGTGAATAGAATACACATTAAAAATGAGAAAGAGTGAATTCCTTCATACATTAGATGATGCAATGCCTCATTATACTAGGGGAGATGATGAGTACATTAAATAAATCCATAATACGTAATGATTAATTACTACATTTCCATTATTAAATCACTTTATTGGTTAGATTTTATTATACATCTAATTCCTAATTCATTTAAATTCTAAATATGATCATTATATATAACAGTTTTGGGAATATTTTAGGGCATATAGTCTCCAAGGAAGGTATGTTAGTAGATCCATATAAGATAAAAGTAATAAGGGATATGGAACCACTTGTAAACCCATGCAAAATCATGTCTTTCTTGGGCCACATATGGAACTAGAGAAAAAATTTCAAAGGATATGCCAAGACAAGTAAATAAGACTATCTTGTTAGGATGATTAAGCATATTGTTAATGATTTTTCAAGAATATGATTTTAAAATATTTGTGAAATACAAAAATTCCCATGAGGGACTAGACCACTTGTTTAGGATAGATAATGGAGTAGAGGAGAAACATATGGAAGGATACTTCCCCAATTCTAACTTGTTTTAGGGTTAGACAACAATTGGGTACTTGGAGGATGTATATCACTTGAATATGGTAATGAATCCTAATGAATGAATGTTCCAAAGTAAAGAATCCTAGCTCATAAATAATTAATATCTAAGATAGTAGTACACCTATATAGAATAGGTATGAATGTAATATTGAGAAGATGTGTTCAACCATAAAAAAAATAGACACTTGATACATGAATCCCATTATGGAGAGGTGGGTAGAGATTTTTTAGGAACCAAGACATTAAAAAATATTCTTCATGAAAGATTATGGAAGCCTACCATGTTTGAATATTGCTTAAAGAAGGTAGAAGTGTTTATAGTGTCAAAAATCAGGGAATAAGCTTACACAAGGTAATTTCATGATCATTTAAATACGATCTTGACCTTGTAACATGTGGTGGGTTGCATAGGGGTAAATGACTCTAAGTGCATTTCCTAAAAGGATATTGCAATCCTAATTCCATATCTAAATAGAGGGGTAGAAAATAAAACCTCTTCATGATGAGGAGGGCTAGCAAAAATTCTATAACAACATGGATATCAATGGAGTGTGCAACATTATGAGATACAACAAGATCCTAGGGAGGACCCCGAGGAGGAATGAGTGGCATTTTTGCATCCACAATTGTTATTCCATTTGTATTTAACGATAGGCTCATGGATAGGGGTTTTGACATCTTTAATAATATATAGGGTTTTGACATGACTTAAGGCCAAAAATAGGGTATCTGCCTCGTCTCCGCCCCAAAAAATCATAAGTAAAATATTGTTAAAAGTAGTGGTATTTCATTTGTGTCGAAAATGATTCCCACTTATTCTACAACTCTCAATTCATTTCACAAAGTTGGACTACAGTCAATATCAACAAGGTATTGTTTCCCTGTTGATTATTCCAAGCCCATTCCCTTGGTTATGGTTTCATTAGATAGTAGATAGGGATAGTGGGAATCTAGTTAATCCATTCATGTGCATCGCTAATTAGATGGCGAGGCATTTGGATAACTTAAGAGAGTCATAGTTACTCCCACCGTTTACATGTGCTTGGTTTAATTTATTCACTTTAACATTCAGAGCACTGGGTAGAAATCACATTGTGTCAACATCCATAGGGACCATCACAATTCTTTGTTTCGATTAAATAGTCAAATTCACCTTGTCTGAACCAGCTCTAAGTCGACTGTTATATATATATATATATATATATTATAACATAATAAAAAATTTAAAAACATAGAAATTCAAACAAAACAAAAAACCCAACGATAAACCCCTCTGTCTGTGCCCGCACCCATTCATAGCTTGTAGTTTGAGGACATAGAGCGCCCAAACCCTGTGACAGAGACAAAGCAAAAGAGAACCCACGTCCAAGGGGGATTTTATCAAAGCAAGAGAGATAGTGGAGGGATCACAATGATAGCAAGAGCCAAGTGGGAGACAAAGTAGTCAAGGGGCATTTGATCAAAGCACCAACAATGACGTCGCCAAAATTGGTATGCTTAGATTTTGTCCTAAAATACTTTTAAAAAAATGATGCATAATAGGGTCGATGGGCCTCCTACCAATCAATCTTGTATTTCAAGCCACTCATCAGATCTTGGAACCATTGGTCATATTCCCAAGCAATTTCCCCAACCACTTGTTTAATGTTTTTTAGTTCAATGCAATTTTGTTGTTTAGTCTTAGGATTTTTAAATTCTGTGATGAAGGCTTGTTACAGTTTGTTAAAGGTTCTGAGAATACATAAAGGGGTACTATGCACATACTTAATGGACCATTTCAAATCCCAACCTTTCAAGGATGTTTTTAATTTTCCCAACATTGTTTCAAAGTCATTATATTCTTGGCACTCTAGTTGGCTTCACATAAAAGCTAATTATATTCTTCATCAACGTCACCTTTCAATAAAAAGTCAAGGAGTTGAAGAATAAAACTAACTTGGACCTCTACCATGTTGATGACTAGTGTATGGAAAAAACAAAACCTTTTGACCTTGGTTTTCTCGTTGGGTTCTAGATACTACTCATAGAAAGATTAGTATTAATTACTTTCCCTTCCACTATAACCCTACTAAATCCTAGTATGATCAATCCTCCATACTACAAAGGTCTCACATTTAGCAAGATTGGGTCTTTACAATTGAACCAAATGTTGGCTTGAGAAATAGACTAGGGTCCACTTAAGTGTTCAACATAAGCATTGTAGTGTAGTATTGGCATATCAATCCCTTGTTACAAGGAAGGTCTCACCTGAGACACCTTGCCAAAACCTTATGATAACGCGAGGACATGTAATATAACATAGTGTTCCATTGAAACTACTTCAACAAACATTCCATTTATTCCAACCTTCAATTATCCTATATTTTAAGGACATGACTAATTAAAACCCGGGAAGGATCATTCTTCACCATATAATATATATCTAATAACAAATAAACATCATCCATGTGAAATAGACATAGAAGCTCAATTTTAAATACTAGTACCCCTCCATTAAACTCCAACAAAACTAGATACATGGCTCCAACAGAGTTGAGCATAATATTCACAACTCAACAATATAATATACAAGACAAGATACAACATAGAGACTATCACCAACATGATCAAGAGACTCTAAAAAAACCTTAACAGTGATGGACAACAACAACATCACTTATCCCATTGTCAATAACTCGCGCCCATGCCTTATCCTTTACAATTTTGTAGGCACCAATGGGTTAAGAATCAATAACACCTCTCATATTCGTTGCTTAACAATGTAATTTACTCTCAATTTCTCACTCCCTTTTGACATGTATAGGCCACCTTTACCTTTCTACCGTTTCTTCTCCTTGGGTTGAGGAATCACATCCCTTGATGTCTGCCACCTTATATTATAGATTCCTTTCCTCAACCCCACTTGTAGTCTCACATTAGAATCCTCAAAACATGTGTCACATGTTGCCTTGTTTTTTTCTAACCCGGTGCCATCTTGTTGATGAAGTGCAACCATTTTCTTAACCCAAAAATGAAGGGGAAAATAGGCATACTATGCAAACTCAACGAGGAGGTGTTGATGCTAAAGGTGAAGGAAGAAATTATGGTATTTCCACTTCGATGATATATTAAGGAAAGGGTGAATCAAGGTGTTGAGGTTGCTTCTAAGTCATCATGACAAAAAATAAAAATGGTCGGAAAAGTTAAGGTATGATAGGGATCCTTAATTTGTTCTGAGTACACAATATAATGAGTTTTCTTTAACAGAGAAGGTTGGAATCATATAATCTTTCCCCTTCATTTTTGTAAGTAAATACATTCAATTTTCCCCTTTCTTACAAATTCCCTATGGTTCAATGTTTTCCATGTTTTTTATTGGTGTCATAACCCTAAAAATTGGGATTGATTGACCTTTCCTTTTGTTTCTTTTTACATGATTTCCCTAAGACAAAAAAAAATAAAATCGGTATGCTTAGGTTTTGTCTTGTCTTAAAATTTTTGTTGGAGACTCTCTTGGAAGGCTCCTATCATTTCTTGTATGATCCAAGCATATTTTTAAGTATGACTGACAAGGATCTATTCAAGAGAATCATTATCTACCAATTCATATATTGATTCCCCCCTCCTGCTACCTTTCCAATATATCATAGATTGGATCAACAATTTGAGGATGTAAATTATAGTTTTGAAGCCAATCAATGTCAATTTTGAAAAATATTTAACATATCCTAGATTTATCATTTTGGGGGAAAACTAAGTTTTACAATTTTCATCTTTTTTGAGAGTTTTTTAGCCCTGAAAACTTTCTAAAATAGGTTCAACATCCCTTCACATTGTAGAGCTAGATTCAATTTTTATAGCACACTTCAAAATTCCCATTTTTTAGCTATGGTTGAGGAAATATGGCTCCAAGAAGTTATGGTTCCCTTGAATCATATACCAAGTAAGAGAGGGTGTGCCTTGATCCAAATGTGTAACTTTGAAAATATGAAGCATATTAAAGAGAATATATATAGTAAAGAGTACAAGGTGGAGATGGATATTAGATGTAGGGACTTAATCATGCAATGTCTAATGGTGTGAGATAGGGTGAGGATAAAAATGGAAACCCTTGAAGTGTCCATTTCAAAGAAGTTTTTTAAGTCAACCCTGATATTGTTAGTGTGGAAATATGAAACTTTCTAGGATTATTATATGCACCTATAGTCTCTATTTACTATTCACGTCAATGTTTTATCTTCACCCACTATGCATATGTGCCAGCCTTGTCTCATCTTGAATGAACACCATGTAGGGAAATATTGTGTTTTTAATTATATTTCATCCCATTTGTATTCCATGTCTCATCCCTTCAATTCTACATGGTTTTTCCTTGGACCTAAAACATATAGAATTCTATTTTGGTACGAGGTCAAGTTAGTGGGAAATGTTGCACAACTAGACAACATAAGAATCTCACTCCACCCATTCTAGTATTCGACCGGAAATATCATAAAACACATGTTTAAATCAAGTATTGGTGTTGGGGAAGGATCCATGCAACACTGAGGAACATAAGGGTTGATATCTACCTAGGCTCTTGAATCCTGAAACATTATAAAACACAATCATGCATTGTATCATGTTGAGCACCACCTCAATTTTTTTGTTGCATTTTCGATTGCTAAATTGAAAAATCACAATTTAGGTATGTATAATCTTTTTATTATGTCCTCTAGATATTATGGATCTTTCAGTGTAGTTTTATGGTTCACCAATGGATAAATTCTAAAATGAATGTATGGTTCACCATATCCATAAGAAAATGATGGCTCCTTTTCCATCCCCATGCTAACAGATTCACCTCATGCCTTCAACGAAGCCTTTCAACTAGAATCAATTGCATGACATGCCCTCACTAATGTCACCTTACAATTAATATTAGTGCCTTCAATGGATACTTTTCAAAATATTGATAGTATCACCTCACCACCATAAATTCCTTTGATGGTTCCTTTTAACATCATCACTTCATGTCACCTCATGCTAATTCCACCTCTAATGCCCTCACTAGTTGTAGGCTAGCATTTCCAAATTTCACCCTCCCTCATAATAGTTGTTTCCTCTCATCTCTATTTCCTTCACTAGTCCAACCCTATGGTGTTAATCTTAAGAGGGAATTTGAGGAAACAAGGCTTCATCATCTAGACCAAGGTGCAACAACATGTTTTTGAAGAAGTGAAGATGTTGTAGCTATGAACTGCACCTATGCTTACACTAATATATGTTGTTCATCCTTTTTTTATAGAAGATGATGCATATGACTATGGGATAGGTATGTTTATGAAACAACAATGTCATTCTATTGGGTCTTACTTAGAGACAGTAAATGATGTAGTCCAAAACTTGAGAAGTTATGATAGAGAGATGTGCTCCATTGCTTAAGTAGTTCACTAGTGGAGACACTATGTATAGGGAAAATAAATTGTTATTGAATCAAACCATAAGCCACTATAGACCTAGAGAAAAATTGAGAACACACCACATATGAAATGGAATTTCTTATAGCAATTCCAATTGGTTATCAAACATTTACATTGAAGAGATAAAAATGTAGACTATTATTCGAGTCAACCACCAATAAAATTCACAGTGGTTCTTAACAAAAAATGGTGTGATATATAACACTAGCAAGAGTTCTACAATACAAACATAATTTTTTTGAAAGTTTATGAAACCATTCAAAAAGGATGCCATAGTACCTACACAAGACTTATTATTAATTTAGTTGATTTTCATATGAATAAAGATCTTTTGTATTGACTTGATAGGATGTGCTCACTTGCAAGTGAACCTAGGGATTTGTTGATTAGGTAATCTCATTTCTTGAAGTTGGTTGGGAATTTTGTCACATCAAATATAGTTGCAACTTTACAACAACATTTTATTCACCATGTAAGAGGCATGATGCTGAGAACCACCTCAATTTTTTTGTTTCATGTTCGATTGCTAAATTGAGAAATCACCATTTAGGTATGTATAATATTTTTATTATTTCCTCTAGATATTATGGATCTATCAACGTGTTGACGGGCGAAAATGAACACTCGCCAACTAGAAGAGTGGATCCAGTCCGGGGTTGTCTAAATAACCCAAGCCATTTGGGATAACCCACCCTGACGGGTTTAGCGGCTCCGTTAGCCGATCTAAGTCCTAGAAAAACAAATGAAAACTACACTAAGAAACTAATCTAAATAAAAACAATAATTAAAACAAACTAATAAACAAATCTAAACTATATATATACAATCTATTAACTAAACTATACAACTATAATTCTATAAAATCAAATGTTCAATTACCAACAGAATCAAATTCAATTACAAATGTAAAATATTTACAAATTACAGATTTAAATGAAAACCTGCAAAACTCATTTGTAATTTGTCCTAAGACAACAAAACTATTGTTTTTTGATTTTATAATTTTAGGAAAAAGAAATAAAATAAAAACTAATCTAAGCTAAACGACTAAAATAATAAGTCTAACTATGAATCTAAACTAATATATTTATCTAAACTACTTATATTATACTAACTAATTAASTATCAAATAATAAATAACAAACTGACCTGAAGTAACGCTTCASGTTTGTCCTGCGTGCAGTAGTTGTTTTARCTGTTCGGAGGGAGGAAACCCGCACCGKATTATCCACAAACTTCTCATAAACAAGAAGCARCTATGCTCTTTCAAATATTAATAACARGACAAACAAGACAYAAAATATTAYARYAATCTTATAATTAACAAAGTATCRCAGTCAGATAAATCCTTGTGCAAAATTTGTACAAAACARTTCAATTAATGAAAAAGATAAACCTGTATTCATTAAATTGAAATRGAGTAATTGCTRTGTTTTTTAAATAAGAGATATCAGATATGGATAACATATAAATCAAATCACATCAACATGCAATGAATTATGATAGCTAAAGTAGTCGATAATTAATTGCAAACTGATATGCAAAGAACCTGAAACAAAAGTTTGATATATTGAAAGCGAAAGTTGTTACAAGACATCAACTTTCATCTCAGTCTGAATCATAAATCCATAATCTGGTTCTCCCACAATGACCATGATGGTTCTCATTACAAAAAATAACAAGTATTTAAAGACCTCCCATAGGGTAAAACATCCCTGTGGGAATTATCAAAACAGTCTACAGAAAATCTGGAGATAATCTCCCATGTCTGACTCAAGCTAACAACTTAAAATAAAAACTACATCACAAAAATATCTCCTAAACTACTATAAGAAGCCCAATCCATCATTGTAATTCGTATGCACCTGAAATAGGACAAAAATAGACAAGATTAGAGGATATTTTATTGATAAAACTAACATAAAATCTAAATTTTAAGACTAGCTAACAGAATCAAACGATTATGTAGCTGGTATAATTTGAAAATAGAACTGTGTTAAATCAATCCAGAACTAACAAAATTATATTCAAACTATTAAACAAATATTTAATTGCTAATTGGAAACCAAACGAATCATTCAAATAAAAACTCCTATGCTAATTTGAAACAAATAAAATCGTAATTGAATTAATCGATTGATAATAGGATACGTGGGATTTGTCAAACGTTTGTTATTTCCAATTGGGAATAGACAGAATCGATTGATAGTTGGGGAACCAACAAATTCATCACTTGAATCAATTCCAAAAACGGACTATTAGCCAAGTTTTCCAGACGAATTCAACAGAGACAAAATATGTCAATCTGAGCTTGACAAAATCGTTTTTTGAAAATCAAAACTAACAGAGCAGCATCAAATCTATTTTCGATACCAATCCAACTCATACAAGTAATCGTGCTAACTCAAGACACAAAACAATCATTTGCAAATCAAGCCAAAGGAAATGAATCGAGCCAGCTTGGGGCCGACATAATCCAAAACAAACAACGAAATCGCATCAATCCAAATCATAGCTGTGTCTGATAAATAAATCTCCTGTATAGATCAAATGCAGTCAAAGTCCAAAATGGAAATAGAACATAATCATTCTCTAAACGAAAAACAAGACTCAATCAACTACATTAATTCAAACCAATAGAATTATTCTAAAGCGAACCAAACCAAAATCAAAACCAATCAATCGCTTCTACTAATCAGAGAACAATAGAATCTCATTAACTAAATCATAGCTGTGTCCGAATTTAGCGAACAGATTTTCCACTCATGATTCATAATGAAATTATTTTGGTAAAACGAAAGCAACAGAATCATTCTGAATTAAAACGAACAGAGCTATTGAAAGAAAATCCAACCGATTATATTAATCCAACCAACTCATAAAGCAAAAAGGATGTTGAAATACATACCTGGGCAGAAAGAAAATGCTTCTTCTGACAGACTGCTTGATTTTCTAAGGATTGACCAAGGGTTCAAGAGTGTGAGAAGTTGGATGGGTGAGAGGGGTTCTGAGCCACAGGCCTGGAAAATTCATAGACGTTTCAACACACAGACCCAAAACGCACATTTCATCCACGGAGAAGATCTGAAACTTGGCCTCTAAAACACGAGCTAGATCTCTGTAACATGGATGATTTTAGGGGCTAAATTTCACTCATGGGCTAATTTTCCATGGTTTTTCCAAAAATGAGATTCGCTATTTTAAAAATGATTCACCCAAATTCTATAGGATAAAATTATTTTACCTTAAAAATTGCCAAAGTTTTATAAAAACTATATAAAATCCTTAGAAATTTGAATTTTTTTACAAAAATATCGCCAAACATTTATAGTTGGCATATGAAGGATTAGTAAGATTCGCCAAGGTTTCTACTTTTTAAAATAAATTTCCATCCTTAAAATCATCCCTGCTCTGTAACAACTCGATTTCTGGGGAAACCGCCCGCAATGAAGGTAAAGGGTCTAAATTCGGTAATGGGTTTTCAACGGTTTAATCTAATTCAAAACTACTTTCCCAGAATCGTTCACGCAAAAATGTGACTCTGGGGGAAATTATGGGGGCAGTCTTCTCTGGCAATCAAACAGTAACTGAATCTGAACATCATGGGGGTTAAATTTTCCCTACAGGAGCCAGGAGAGAACACACAGTGAGCAGGGCGAACGATGAGGGTTTGAACAGGGTATGCTCAGAGATTTTCCCAAAACTAACAAAGATAACCCGGGATAGGGGGAAAGCATTAATGACCGAATGTGCGAACGTGGTGGAGCTAGCTCACCCCATGCAGAATAGTCATTTCCCATAGTACAACTGCCGGTGCATATAACAATTCAAATCATTATTATTTCATATATTAAAGACCATGCCATTCAATCAATCGATGAAATCCATGGTAAATCGACCAAACATTTGCGCAAGCAATAATTTTTTAAAACCAAAATAATGATTCGAAATCAATACCAAGGGTTTGATCATATGAAATATGTGTTGTATGTAATGATCACACCAAGGGTATAGCCACAACGTCAATGTATTTTCATCAAACCAATGTGTGAAAGAAATCGATGAAATAACATAGAAATCAAACCACCAATGCATCACAAACTTGATCATAAGAATATCATCGGTCTCATAAAAACTGAAATTATATTAATACAAAAAATGCCAAATGAGTAAAGAAGCTTGGGGTCTTGCTAATTGTATAACCATAACTAAATTGGAAGTGCAATGAACATATAGACAAGAGTGATCATAACAATCCAGTGACGTTTTTAATATGACTTCGAAATCAAAATTTTCACGCTTACAGTCGTGAAAACAAGAACAAAGGTAAGTGTGCAAATAGTGCAAAAAATAATGGTGTTATTTTATTCTGAGGATTGCGACGAAAATCAAGGTTTGCAAAACACTGGTGTAGGAAGCTTATAAGGACAGTATAGAAATGCGAATTGGCTTCTAACAATGGCGATGCACTGGTAGAAGCAGTTATCTCTGCCAAAAGTACAAATTCAGATTACGATAACGAGAAAAAATCTAACTCAAAAACAACAACCAAAAAAATTGTTTAAACATCATTGTTTATCAAATATTCCAACAGTTCTTAAAGGATGAAAACTAATAACAATCTTAAGATAAGCAAGACACGATATTAAAGATGAAATCCCCAATACTGTTGATAGAGCCACTGCTGCCAGCAGGCATCCATAGCCTCGACAGGGTTTCCATTTAACCCACTCTGATATCCGTATCCTGCCAAGATGTTCTGGATCAGAATAAAGGACATTTTAAGGTCAAGTTATCTCATTTTTGTAAATTTTCATATAACCGACATTGCTTCGCTGCCAGCGGGCCTGTTCAGTACCCCGACAAAGTTGTCTTGGCGTCATGCATGCATTTACCCACTGCCAGCAGACCTGTTCAACATCCCGATGGGTTTACAAGTACTTCCCACAACTCTTTTATGTTTTATTTATTTATTTATTTATTTTAAAGATATATGATTGAGCAAGGTGACGCTGAAAATTACGATATTTTAAACATATTTTTTACAGACCTCAACATAATTTTTTAGAACTGTCCTTCATTAAGATCCAGAGATGATTTATTTACAAAACCAACCTTTGAAGGCAGGGAGACATCTTTTGAGTCGTTCCTTTAAGGAACAGGGACAACGTAAAAAGATAATGGATGATCGTGACAAGCTTCACTCACAAATCGAAATCAATTAACTTCTTTCAAACAACAGTCGTTTCAACACAAATGTAAATTTCAGAAGTATGTAATTGATGTTTATACAATTTTTTAGCAGTCATTTCAGTGAAAGAATTTTCTGTTTTTCTTTGTCTGAACAATTCCAAAATTTAGGTATGTGTATTTCCAAAAGAAAAAACTAGTAAGCATAAGGGAGAAATCAAAACACACCAGCGAGGAAAAAAATTGGAAAGCAAAGAAATCCAAACAACAAAGACAAAAAACAAATATGCACAGAAGGTGCATCTGAGAACCTCATGCAACAAATCCCTTGGGAAGCTAAAAGAAAGTAGGAAAATCCTGAATGATGGAAAAGCAATCCTACTCATGGTACCTTGGGTCAGGGTTGATTTAGATTTATTTATCTCTTTACTTTCCATTTAAGATTTTCATGACGATACTGCGTTTTTGAAAATAAATGTTCAACTAGAAGTAAAG
>SNQJ01S0001738.1:166698-203066 GCA_010110895.2 Picea sitchensis
TCAAGAGGAATTCCCTGACAACAGCCATATTATGGTTCTCATGGTGCGCCCACTTGCGTTCATGACTGCATTATTACAAAGAGAAATAGTGAGAAATAAAACTACAAGAAAACCTATTCCTAAACCTACCCTAACTACTAAATAAACCAGAATACTACGTGAAGTCATGTTTCCAATGTAGCCATTGGAGTAACTCTAATCTTGCAATGGAAACAAGATCAAGCATTACTAATAAGAATGGTAATATATCAACAGATGATAGAAACATATCACACTTGCCTTCATAATAATCATCTAAAAACAAAGTAAGCATGATCTTACCATTTCCTTGGATATTCTTGTTGTACGAATCCTCCAGCCATTGTGCAATCTTGTCGTGATAAGGGTCATAATGGCATGGGTGAGTGTAAGTAGTTTTGAAAAACTCATCAGGATTACGAGGAAATGGTAAGATCATCATCCAAGGCTGAAATGCCCCATCCTCCTGACAGTTCTCTAAGTGTTCATTAATTTCTTCACATGGAGGATCTAACAGAAATATATCATGCCTACTTCCAAGATACTTAGGTAAAAAGAAAGCAAGCATAAATTTATCTTTATTATGGAATTTTTTCATATATGAATATTCAAGCCATCCTAAGATCCTGTCACAAAAACGAGGATGCAAACCATGAATTTGATGAAACAAATATATCAATGGGAAACTCATCATGGGAGGATTTGTGCAATCAATTGGATCATTGGTTTGAATGTTTCCTTCGATGAGATTGATCATTTCAAAATGTGAAGTATAAATATTGAGATTCGAGCTAAGCAAAGAACGAGTATGAAACTTAGAATGTTTGCTTTCCATAAAATATAATGCATTGTCTTTTTCAACAATAAACTGTGTAAAATCATCTCGCAACATGTCCTTTTCGCATGTGAGTGATGAAAGTGAACAAGCGTCAAATCCAAGTTCATCAATGTTAGGTTTGGAATTGATTTCACCAAAATTTAGCATATCGAAAGGATATGATTGTGGTGGAAACGAGTAGTATATTGTAGATAAGGTGTCAAGTCCACCAGAATCTAGGAATAGATCAGGATATAAAAAATAAAAGGAATCAGAAATAAGCAGATGAAAAGAATCTCTTGAACTGTGATACTCAACAATGTTATTCTCAAGACAATTCTCTTCACTTTATTTAAAACTCTTACTCTGTCTTGGTGACGAATTCCTTAACATAATATGATCATCTGGATTTGCCTTTTGTGGGATAGATAATTCAAAATTTATGTGACAAGCATCTAATCTTTCCTGTGAACAAAGTGCATTTTGAGGATGAAGGTTTAAATTTTCTTCTTCCAGTTGCGTAACTTCTTCTTTAATCAGTTTCATAGGAGTACTAGAACATTTAAGACGATTTTCGTCGCTTAAGTGTTCTTCAATGACTGATTTCAAATGTTGATTAGAGCATGAGTCAAAAGAATGAGGATATTCACCTTGAGCCAGAAATGAATCTTCTCCCATACTGTTCAAAGACTGAAAATACAATGGTTCAAAGGAAAAACCAATTTGGTTGTCAATAAGGACCTGTTCAATAGATTCTACCTCCCTAGCTTGTTCAACATTATCGAAAGAATTTTTCTCTTCTTGTGAAGAAGATTGTTTTTGCAGTTGAGTGATAGGATTTGCAATTGGTTCTTCATTTGTGGTTGAACATGACTGAATGGAAGGGATGGAAGCATCATAGAAGAGATTTAATGCCAATGACATGTCATCGAGATTAAATTTACAGAGGATATGATGGACTCTAGTCAAAAAGTCTTCTGAAGATGAATCGCCGTTGATTAGTGAAGTATGAAATTATTCACATAATTGATCAAAATCATAAATTTCAAAAGCATCTAGAAACTCATCTACAAATTGAAACCAACCAAAAATGTGACATGCTGGAAAGGATTCAAACCAATGTTTGATCTGAC
This sequence comes from Picea sitchensis, assembly GCA_010110895.2. Taxonomy (NCBI): domain Eukaryota; kingdom Viridiplantae; phylum Streptophyta; class Pinopsida; order Pinales; family Pinaceae; genus Picea; species Picea sitchensis. The sequence continues at coordinate 168,667 of SNQJ01S0001738.1, forward strand.
CTCTAAAAGTAAAAGCGAACAGTCTGCATAAAACTCCTAAATCTGAGATGTCATGTTTGATGCATTTGCACCAAAACTTGTTAAGGTGGTCTTTAGCAGATATATTGACTCCACCATCAAAGGTGAGTTTGGACAAGCATGAGACTGTCTCGTTGGAAACATCGGGTAATGAGAAGTTGAAAGCATGTTCCAACACAGTGATTTGGGGAGCCATGGGGGAAATTGAATACACTTAAAATAAAGGCTCCTACAAGGCCATTTTGTCAGTCGACCCTCCTTCTAGTGCCATTTGTTGACGGGTGAAAATGAACTCTCGCCAATTGGAAGAGTGGATCCGGTCTGGGGTTGTCTAAATAACCCAAGCCGTTTGGGATAACCCACCCTGACGGGTTTAGAGGCTCTGTTAGCCGATCTAAGTCCTAGAAAAACAAATGAAAACTACACTAAGAAACTAATCTAAATAAAAACAATAATTAAAACAAACTAATAAACAAATCTAAACTATATATATACAATCTATTAACTAAACTATACAACTATAATTCTATAAAATCAAATGTTCAATTACCAACAGAATCAAATTCAATTACAAATGTAMAATATTTACAAATTACAGATTTAAATGAAAACCTGCAAAACTCATTTGTAATYTGTCCTAAGACARCRAAACTATTARTTTTTTRWTTTTATAATTTTAKGAAAAAGAAATARAATAAAAACTAATCTAAGMTAAACRACTAAAATAATAASTCTAACTATGAATCTAAACTAATATATTTATCTAAACTACTTRTATTATACTAACTAATTAASTATCAAAYAATAAATAACAAACTGACCTGAAGTARCGCTTCASGTTTGTCCTRCGTGCAGTAGTTGTTTTARYTGTTCGRAGGGAGGRAACYCGCACCGKATTATCCAYRARCTTCTCRTAAACAAGAAGYARCTATKCTCTTTCAAAYATTAATAACARGACAAACAARACAYAAAATATTAYARYAATCTTATRATTAACAAAGTATYRCAGTCAGATAAATCCTTGTGCAAAATTTGTACAAAACARTTCAATTAATGAAAAAGATAAACCTGTATTCATTAAATTGAAATRGAGTAATTGYTRTGTTTTTTAAATAAGAGATATCAKATATGGATAACATATAAATCRAATCACATCAAYATGCAATGAATYATGATAGCTAAAGTAGTCGATAATTAATTGCAAACTGATATGCAAAGAACCTGAAACAAAAGTTTGATATATTGAAAGCGAAAGTTGTTACAAGACATCAACTTTCATCTCAGTCTGAATCATAAATCCATAATCTGGTTCTCCCACTGTGATCATGATGGTTCTCATTACAAAAAATAACAAGTATTTAAAGACCTCCCACAGGGTAAAACTTTTCGGTGGGAATTATCAAAATAGTTTACAGAAAATCTGGAGATAATCTCCCAAGTCTGGCTCAAGCTAACAACTTAAAATAAAAACTACATCACAAAAATATCTCCAAAACTGCTATAACAAGCCCAATCCATCATTGTAATTCGTATGCACCTGAAAGAGGACAAAAATAAACAAGATTAGAGGATATTTTATTGATAAAACTAACAAAAAATCTAAATTTTAAGACTAGCTAACAGAATCAAACGATTCTGTAGCTGGTCTAATTTGAAAATAGAACTGTGTTAAATCAATCCAGAACTAACAAAATTATATTCAAACTATTAAACAAATATTTAATTGCTAATTGGAAACCAAACGAATCATTCAAATCAAAACTCCTATGCTAATTTGAAACAAATAAAATCGTAATTGAATTAATCGATTGATAACAGGATACGTGGGATTTGTCAAACGTTTGTTATTGCCAATTGGGAACAGACATAATCGATTGACAGTTGGGGAACCAATGAATTCATCACTTGAATCAATTCCAAAAACGGACTATTAGCCATGTTTTCCAGACGAATTCAACAGAGACAAAATATGTCAATCTGAGCTTGACAAAATCGTTTTTTGAAAATCAAAACTAACAGAGCAGCATCAAATCTATTTTCGATACCAATCCAACTCATACAAGTAATCGTGCTAACTCAAGACACGCAGTAATCGTTTGCAAATCAAGCCAAAGGAAATGAATCGAGCTAGCTTGGGGCTGACATAATACAAAACAAACAACGAAATCGCATCAATCCCAATCATAGCTGTGTCTGATAAATATATCTCCTGTATAGATCGAATGCAGTCAAAGTCCAAAATGGAAATAGAACAAAATCATTCTCTAAACGAAAAACAAGACTCAATCGACTACATTAATTAAAACCAACAGAATTATTCTAAAGCGAACCAAACCAAAATCAAAACCAATCAATCGCTTCTACTAATCAGAGAACAATAGAATCTCATTAACTAAATCATAGCTGTGTCCGAATTTAGCGAACAGATTTCCCACTCATGATTCATAACGAAATTATTTTGGTAAAACGAAAGCAACAGAATCATTCTGAATTAAAACGAACAGAGCTATTGAAAGCAAACCCAACCGATTATATTAATCCAACCAACTCATAAAGCAAAAACGATGTTGAAATACATAACCGGGCAGAAAGAAAATGCTTCTTCTGACAGACTGCTTGATTTTCTAAGGATTGAACAAGGGTTCAAGAGTGTGAGAGGCTGGATGGGTGAGAGGGGTTCTGAGCCACAGGCCTAGAAAATTCATAAACGTTTCAGCACACAGACCCAAAACGCACCTTTCAGCCACAGAGAAGATCTAAAACTTGGCCTCTAAAACACGAGCTATATCTCTGTAACAACTCGATTTCTGGGGAAACCGATCATGATGAAGGTAAAGGGGCTAAATTCGGTTCTGGGTTTTCAACAATTTGATCTAATTCAAAACCGTTTGCCCATAATCGTTCACGCAAAAACGTGACTCTGGGGGAAATTACGGGGGCAGTCTTCTCTGGCAATCAAACAATAACTGACTCTGAACATCATGGGGGTTAAATTTTCCCTATAGGATCCAGGAGAGAACACACAGTGAGCAGGGCGAACGATGAGGGTTTGAACAGGGTATGCTCAAATATTTTCCCAAAACTAACAAAGATAACCCAGGATAGGGGGAAAGCATTAATGACCGAATGTGCGAAGGTGGTGGAGCTATCTCACCCCATGCAGAACAATCATTTCCCATAGTACAACTGCCGGTGCATATAATGATTCAAATCATTATTATTGCATATATTAAAAACCATGTCATTCAATCAATCGATGAAATCCATGGTAAATCGACCAAACATTTGCGCAAGCAATATTTTTTTAAAACCAAAATAATGATTCGATATCAATACCAAGGGTTTGATCATATGAAATATGTGTTGTATGTAATGATCACACCAAGGGTATAGCCACAACGTCAATGTATTTTCATGAAACCAATGTGTCAAAGAAACAGATGAAAGAACATAGAAATCAAACCACCAATGCATCACAAACTTGATCATAAGAATATCATCGGTCTCATAAAAACTGAAATCATATTAATACAAAAAATGCCAAATGAGTAAAGAATCTTGGGGTCTTGCCAATTGTATAACCATAACTAAATTGGAATTGCAATGAACATATAGACAAGAGTGATCATAACAATCCAGTGACGTTTTTAATATGACTTCGAAATCAAAATTTTCATGCTTGCAGTCGTGAAAACAAGAACAAAGGCAGGTGTGCAAATAGCGCAAAAAATAATGGTGTTATTTTATTCCGAGGATTGCGATGAAAATCAAGGTTTGAAAAACACTGGTGTAGGCAGCTTATGAGGACAGTATAGAAATACGAATTGGCTACCAACATAGCGTAGGTTTATGGTTCACCAATGGATAAATTCTATTATGAATGTACAGTTCACCAATGGATAAATTCTAACATGAATGTATGGTCTTTATCATTGATCTTAGTACATGTAAAGAAAGATTGCATCTTATTTAGAATTGCAGAACTACTAAATTGAAAATTGCATTTTGAAAAGCATATCATTTATTGGGAATTGAAGTTAGGACTTTTCATTGTCTTCATATTCATTCATTTTACTTGTTGATTCATAACATCATTAGTTTCACGACTGCACCTTTTTTAGTAATCAGGGCCACTAAAAGTAACACTTATAATTTAAAATTGATTACTAACAATTTTATTTTCTACAGTGCACAAACTAGCTTAGGATTTAGAGCCTTGGAATAGGATTTTGTGAGTAAAATTGTTCAAGGCTATTAAATCAACATATGTGTCTGATGAAGGGAGTGGATAAATCCATTGTATAACTAGTAATATCAGGAGGCTCCGCATACACCAGATTTAAGCATGAGGTTGCATGAGGTTGGCTGAAGGGATATCCCCCTGATGCCTTCTTAGCGTCAGATAAATTTCTGGGGATCTATTCATATATGGGGATATTTCTAGTACCTTTACCTCCATGAGAGGATGTGATTTCGAGGTTTCGGGCTTTGTTACCCTACCCATACAGTGGATCTGAATTATGACTGTTTGCCTGTGCATTGGTTATATCGTGGTTGCTTAGTTGCTTGACTTAGGTACCACATATGTTACTTGCAGGGGTTATTTTGCAGGTACCCTGGGTCAGATAAGGGTCATACAAAACACAACCTTTATGGACGATTACCTCTCTGGGGGCATATGACCGACTAGTTGTTAAGCCCACAAGGGCGCTTATAACTGATTATGTTACCTTTGATATTTAACAGTGGAGTCTCAGGCCCCTCTTGGGCGAGGCATACCTACTTTAGAGAGGGAGGCCCCTTTCATCCACTTTATCCTATTTGTGTGCATATTGGCATTTTGTTTATTTTACTTTGGTGTGCTCTTTGATTACTAGTTGGACTTAGGATTTGTTTTTTTCTATATCACGAGTCTTGAGTCATCGTGGAGCCAGACCATCTTCCTCGCAAGTCTCATCCCTTGTTACCATTACCACCGCATTTTGATTCTTTGCCTTCTAAAAGGCATAAAGTTATCATACGTGGTACATACACCTCCACTTACCAGACTTGTGATCATACAAGGATGAGTACTGAATCGATTCAGAAAGATACTGAGAGTCCTTCAAATCCCATACCCACAATAGTAAATGATACTCCTTCTATACCTTCAACCACTATGGTTGTAGTGACAGAGGTTCCTATCATCACACCTATGCACATTTTCTTGAGACTTGTGATCCTATCTCTTACTCAGATGCACAAGGATAACCTGAATCGGAATAAGCTATGCAAGATGAGATGAATCATCTTTTGAAGAATCGTCTAGTCTCATTAGCCTAAGGATGATAGGGGATACTTTTATGATGCTATATAAGAAATTCCGTACTCAAAGTAGCTATAGTGGTGTTCAATAAGTTCCTACCTTGGTCATTGGTCAAATTCCTTGGGCAACCAAACCTTCTAATAAAATTCTTAAAAATAAATTTGGCTACATTATCAATCATAAAATCCTATGTAGGTGAAACTTTTTCCCATTTAGTGAAATAATCATCTGCAATAATGATATATCAAGCTTTAGAATTGGAGAGTAGTAGGTTTAATATATCCCACAAAGTCAATATATCATTTCTCAAAAGGTTGTAGATCCCTTACTGAATTCAAGGGTAGATCATCTCTCCTATAAGGTTTACGTACTTTTTGATTGACATCATAAGTTCTTGCATACTCCTTAGAGCCCTTAAATATGGTTGGCCACCTAAGACTACCTTGGAAAATATTGTGATCTATTACTTTTCCTCCAACATTCCCTCTTGCAACTCCTTGATGACATTCACATATAATATCATTCCTTTAATGATCCATCACACATATCTAAATAATACCATCAATCCCCAATTTTTATAATTGTTCTGTGATTAACTGATAATTTTCAGCTCTAACCACTAACTGATGCTTTTGAGTTGTGGAATAATCTTCACGAGAAACACAAGTAGTTAGAAACAAATCAGTCTCCTCTATATAGTTCAAGATAGAATCTACTTTTAATGGTTTGTATCTGAAAAATTATCATCCAATGCACCACCTGGTTCTCTTGACTTGAGCCTAAAGAAGTGATCAATCCTTACAATATGTTTAATAGGTTTAACCACAAATTCAAAGGAGAATTATTGAAAGAAGAGAAACCACCTACAAATATAACCCTCTAGAACAAGATTATTTACCAAATATTTCAATGCAAATTGATTTGTATAAAAGTTAAAGAATCCTCCTAGAAGGTAGTGTCTTAACTTCTATAGAGAATAAACCATGGAAATTCCTTCACATTATATGGTGATCTAGTTGTGATCAACTTGTGAAATATTCTTAGTTGCAAAATATATAGGGTGATCTAAATTTCCTTCTCTTGGTTCCACAAGAACCACTCCTAATGCTATGAAAACGCATCTACATGTACATGAAATTTTACATTAGAATTAGGAAACACCAAAATTAGGGCACTTACCATTTTTTGTTTGAGTATATTAAAAATAGCTTCACATTCAAGGGTCCACAAGAATAGTTTAGATTTCTTCAATAACTTCTCTAGAGGCTCTGTTATCAAGGCATAGTTGTAGATGAACCTTCTGTAATAGCTATTATGTACCAAACTAGACTACATCTATTTAACATTATTTGGTGTAAGTAGATTCATAATGACAACAATCATGGAAGGGTCCACCAATACTCCTTCCTTGCATACGATGTGTCCCAAAAAAATGCCAAATGGTACATAGAATGTGCACTTCTTCAAATTTAGGGATATCTAGAGCTTCCTACATTTATCAAAACTTAACTTCAACAACCCAATATGTTCCTTCAACAATTTATATACAATTCAATCATCCATATATACCTCCAAAAACTTGTGAATGAAATCTCTAAAGGTTGTAATCACAACTTGAGAAAATATACCTGGTGCATTCTTGAGCCCAAAAGGCATGAAATTATAACCAAAGGATCCTTATCTTCTAGTAAAGGTGGTCTTATTATTGTCTTATTTTTCAATTCATACTTGATATATCTTGAAAAGAAATATATAAAGGAATAATCCTCTTTTCCTACAACTTGATCAATCACCTCATCACTAAAATGAGTGGGAAAAGTATCATACACAAGTAGAGTTTAAGCTTCTAAAATCCACACAAACCTTAATGTCATGAAAGTCCTTATTGCTATGAATAAAAATAGGAATGATCTAATTGGATTCATCTACTCGAAATATTAATCGGATATACAATATTATGTCAAATTCTTTCTCTACATTTTCCTTAACCCTGGGATTACTAGGATAGGGTTGATGGTTAATTGGATTAGCATCTGACCACAACTCTATCCTCATCTCCCCAAACTCTTCTTGAATCCCTTTCATCTCAGTAAAAATCTACATAAACAATTTGTTGTATTTTTTCAATAGGGCCTAAATATTAGACATAGTCTTCTCATCCTTGTAATCTCCTTAGAAGCCATTTTACGCCATCCTTCACTTCCAATATTGACTTTATGCAACTTCAAATTCTAGTGATATATCATACTATTAACATCATTATTATTCTCTTTAATCAATCAGAGCCTTTACATGGAGATGTCTTCATCCGTAGTTTTGTGTGATGAAATTCTAAATTAGAAACATAGTGTCTTGAACTTCATAATTTGAGTACCAAGTACATGGAGATGTCTTCATCCGTATTTTAGGATTTATAGGTGCATTGTCAAATTGTGTTTCTTAATTTGAGTACCAAGTACACAATGTCACTAGCTAGCTACACTAGAAAGAAACCACAAAGATCAATATGGTGATAATGGCATCCATAGGTCCCAACATTTCATCAGGAAGTGACCAATTATCTCTAGATTTGAGATCAAAGGCCCTAAGAAGGGAGTGATTGGCGTGGTACCAATTCAGTTGTGTGTATTATATGATTTTATCCCATTGTAAAAACACTTCAAGTTCTTAGAATATTTCCTTGAACCCTTAGGTTTTCCATCGATGATTTTGTTTCCCTTTAGTTTATGCTTTCCTTTGTCCTTACTCTTTACTGTAAAGGAACTTTTGGATGCTTTACTATTTCTTATAAACTATTTATTGAATCTGTCCTTTTTTAATAATTGTCTACACAACTTAAATGTAATGTTAGTAATCTCCTTGGTGACATTTAAAGTTTCAACAAAATTTTCAAAAGGAGATAAACTCTTCAAGGTAATCACAACCAAATCTTGGACTTGTAGCAAATTATAATTTGTTATGGAAAACTTTATTAACATCATAACCTCTCTATTCTTTGAGTGAAATAATTATTTCCCATTCTCATCATCGAAGTTTCTCCTACCCTTTCCTAAGACCAATCCTAACATTCCATTTCATTGGAATATGGTAATCATGCATTGCTTCTAGACATTGAAATTGTGACCACTAGACTTCTTACTAGGGTTCAACAATATATACAAGAAATGCACTAGTTTTTCTCAACAAATAAATGTCAAGCACCAATGGAATAATTTAACTAATCCCAAGAAATCAAAATTCACCTCCAAAACTTATTTGTGTAGACACATTGTTATACCACCCAACACTATACTTGATGATGCCACATTGGCATCAATCCAAAACCACCATTATCTTGTTGGGTTCTAGTAGAAAAAAAAATTGTTTAATTGACTCTAGAAAATATTTGTTTATGTAAAAATTTCAATTAAAAATTCTGTTGAAATTCTAAATTAGAAACTTAGTGTCTTGAACTTCAGAAATTTTACCTTTTTCCTAGAGTTTCCCAAATATAGTCCCTAAGAATTTACATCCTTAGGGATGGTATGAAATATAATAAAACAATAGAAACAATAGATGATATTTCACTTCTTAACAACCCTAATCCACTAGGCAATTTAAGAGAAAAGATATCAAGATTATGCCACAAGTTTCAACATTCTAGGGAAATCGTATCATGCATATACTAGATCTAAAAGTCACTTTCTGTCATTGATGGTGTTATAGGACGTACAAGAAAACAGGTATTTGTCAGATATATATTCATTGAGTGAGGGGAGTTCAGGTAGAACAGAGGAAAGTGAGACATCTAGTAGGTCTAACAGGCAGAGATCAACTAGAGGTGAGAAGATCAAAAGAAAATTCCATAGACGCATGGAATTTTTTCTTGCGAAAGGGGGATCATGTTCTTATGATCATGAGAGAATAGATGACATCAAGGTTCCCTTGAGGTACACACATATAGTGAAACAATGGGTACCCAAGGATCTTCCTAAAATAAACACTGATTTTTATGTAAACGAAAGGATATACCGGATTTCTCCATCATCATTACATGGTTTGGGGCTATTTTCCATGGATGGCATAAAGGACTGTTACGATGGATTAACTGAATTGATGGAGTACGTCGAACCTTGTTATATATACAAATATTGGATACGAATAGTCTAATATACAAAAAGTATGCAAAGATATGGCTTGGCTACAAATTATATACATCTAAAAGACAATGATCAAAATAAAGGAGCAACTATCTATATTGACGGAAGGCCAAAAGCAACGGGGAATATTGCAGGGTTTATAAATAGTACATGACCCACGACCAAAAATAAGCGACCCAATTGTGTATTTGAGGGGCGTGAAAGAAACCATGTATTCATATGTGCAATCAAATCAATAGTTGCAAGGGAAGAGTTATTTATTGATTACAATTTGAATCGAATAGATATATATGTTGCTATTATGGGGGCGGTACATATACTAATTTACCCAACCTGTAAGCAACGAATCTTATATTTTATGATTTTCATTATGTTATTTATGGTGTTAATTCATTTGGAGAGCTTCGGTCTGTTTACTCAGTGTGTCCTATCTTTGTTATCAACAATAACATTCCTCCTTGGATGTCAATAAAGAGGGAGGATTTCTCATACATTTGAATTTATTTCTCATGATAATGATCATGCTTCTAATTTTACTATTATGTGGCAGGTTGATCGTGGTAAATCAAAAGCGGCCTCATAACATGATGTTGATTATGATTTGCTCGGTGAAAGGGATTTTTATGAATCCCCCGACCCTATGGTTTTAATTAGAAAAAATATAAATAAAGCAAAAAAGGAACTAGCTCACTTGTTAGATATTCTAGATCAAACTGCTGAGGTAGAAGAAAGGATCAAAGAAGTTAGGTGGTGTAGACCCCAATCTCTCCTAAGGGCTACGCAACCTCCCGGTCAGGATCTTTGATTATGGAGTTGAACAACCCTCTGAAACCTTACTGGTCTCATTCTGTATTAACCACAAGTCCTCTTGGCTCCCTGCGCAGGCTTCATGACACCCATGACCTTCCCTTTTATGTTCTCCAAAATATAAGATTTGGTGTTAACACCTTCTCTCTCAGACCCTTCTCATATGCAACCTTGGGCGATGACCTCACACCTACGCGTGATTGCAGGTGCACTCAAGAGTGGTTTGGATTGAAAATACTTTTCACCTCGCAATTCACCCTAAGCCTCCATGCATCTTTTCTTTAAAATCATGGTATCGATTGTGGCCCGCCCTCAATCTCATAAAGATCGAGCAATTTATTTTCCCACAATGTGAGGTGACCATCGATCTCATGATTTTGACGGTGCTTTCAAATGAATGACTGATATCTATTCCTTGGAATCAATAGTTCAGATCTCCTCCTCCCAGATCAACGGTTGTGGTCAATTCAAAATTCCAGACTTTGAAATTCTCAGATCTCAAACCTTAGTTTCCTTTGCAGGGTATTATTCCAGAGGGAAATATCTGCTGACACTTGTCCCCTTAAATCAACGATTGTGATCTTTGTGGGTCTCCAGACTTTGGGTTTTCCAAATCTAAAATTCCACTTTCCTCCATACTCCAATCTTCTGATTTGATGATCTGCGGACACTTGTCCTCACAATCAATGACCCTGCCTTCACTTTAGGTGTTTGACATTTCAACTGAGATCAACAGTCCTATGGCCCTCCTCTTGATCAATGGTCGAGATCTCCTTTGGTCTTCGGACTTTGGAGATTTCAAATCTCAAACTCCACCCTTTTCCAAATGGATTTTATTCGAAGGTTGTGATCCACTGACGTGTGTCCTCCAGATCTGATGATCGAGGATTAATCCGGGTCTTTACCCAGAGTATATGGATTTATGCCACATATCTCTTAGATCCAACGACTACGAATCACTTCAGGACTTTATCCAGAGTCCACAGATTCATGCCACGTCTCTTCTAGATCTGTCGGCCCAGATTCACTTCGGGTCTTCGGGATTCGACAGTCTCAGTTCTCAAACTTAAATCCCACGACAATTTTCCCATAGCTCGCGATCTACTGAAAAGTGTCCACTTACAGATAGACGGCTCTTGACTCTTCGGGCTTCAGGTGTTTCAACACTTCACCTTTCCCTTCCTCTAGATCTCACGACCCGTCGACATGTACCCTTATGGATCTAACAGTCTAGATTTGATTCGTCCCTCTGCACTTTGCGCTTTGTAAATCTCAAGTTCCAAACTTTCTCCCCCCTAAGCTCATGATATATGACATCTTAGATTCACTTGAACAATTTGACGCCTGAGGTTCACTTCGGATGATCTGACAACTCATATCTTCTTCGGACGATCGAACGAATGATATTTCACTTCGAGCTTTGGAAATTTCAAGTCCCAAACCTTGATGAGTTCTCCCTCCTGTGCATGTGAAGCGTTAAATCTCATGCACTTTGTTCTGATCAAATGGTTGTTTATCCTTTGCACTATGATCCAACGACCACTGTGTCTCCTCCTCATGAGCTTCTTATTTCTTTTGACTTAGAATATTTTCTAAGTCTTCAAAGGTCTTCACCTTTGAACCTCCTAAGATTCCGTTTCTCGGAATTCGACCACACTTCTAAAAAGTGCTATCCCTCTTGATCTTGGCCTTCGTGAAGGTTTTGACTTCTCGTGCACTCCTTGCATTTCAGGGATTTTCGATAACTCATATCTAAAGGATTTCTTGAAAATAAATTATTCCCGCCCTCCTCGCATTCTCCTCTTGCTTGATGCACACCTTGCAACTGATTCTTACGCAAAATTTGAGTTCTTGCAGATGATTGTGCATGCCTTGCAGCAGTCACTTTTCACTCCTTGCAAAGGGGAAAGTTTTGTGCTATCTCTTCTGAGCTTCAAAACCAAAACAAATCCCGTCAACACACTCCTTTCATTATGTGTGCATACCTTGCACCGATTCAATAGAAGAGAAATAATTGAAACTTATATTAACATTCACAGTTCCATATACTCATAAAAATTTTTATTCATTCATGAAAACACAATAACAGGGAATTGCAAACAATGTCAACACCATGCATTGGGTTAATTTTCCTCTATTATCTTCATTCAAAAATAAAAGCGGCTACAACTATAATCAAAACAACAACTGAAATTCATAAATCTCCTACTAACTTGCAGAAACCTCATTTGGGCATACAAAACCTCTATTTATCTCAGAGGGTCCTTAGGGTTGCCCCCAACTACTTGTCTACTCCAAAACCTAACCTAACGGCTATCTTAGTTCAGTCGCATTATAGAGTAGGAGTGGAAACTCCCACTTCGATTGCGATCCTTCAAGTGTGCTTCAAAATATTTTCCTGGCGCTGAGTTCAGGAGTGCTTCAAAATATTCTCCGTGACTGCCAACGTTGAGATTCCAAAAATATTCCCAGGCGCTGAGTGGTCTTGCTCCATGTGCTCGCTAATGATTCTCCTACATCATACTCCCCTTGACAAAAATTCATGGACTCCTGTCAAGAGCTCCTGCACCGACTTTCCATGCTTCTGGATATCAGCTTCATTTTGTAAACTGACATATTCTATTGGGTGTCCCTTCCACTTGACCAGATATTCAAAATAGGTCTTCCTCCCAGTCTTTCTGCCAATCCTCTGATCAACGATCTTCTCTATCTATGGTTTTTCTACTATAGTCATTTGTTTCTCCCACTGAATATTCTCTTGATATTATGATCCCTCTGTGTCATCTTTCCTGTAAGCATACAGGTCTGAAACATTGAATATCGGTGATATTCCCACATCATCTAGAAGCTCAATCTCATAGGCGTTTTCATCAAACTTCCTCAAGATCTTACATGGTCATATCTTCTTCATATTTAACTTGTTATATGTTCCCCTAGGGAACCTTTCTTTCCTGAGATGTGCCAGAACCTGATCTCCTACTTCAAATTGAAGTTCCCTGCGATGTTGATCATCTCTGCGCTTGTACTCTTGGTTAGAAATCTACAACTGTCCTATGATCTGACTATGAAGATTTTGCATTTCTGTAGCAAAATCTTCTACTCCAGCGCTCCTGATCTCACTCTGTTCCAAGTCTCTCAACTCAGATACTCCCTTGGGTTGCATTCCATACAATATTTGGAATGGGCTCCTTCTAGTGCTCCTATTTGGTGAGTCATTGTATGCAAATTCTTCTTGTGGCAGAATCTGATCCCACTGATTATGATGCTTAGTGACCAGACTCCTCAATAAGTTTCCCAAACTTCTATTTACCACCTCAGTCTGTCCATTTGTCTAAGGGTTATAATATAAGCTAAAGGACAAATCTGTCCCCAACTTCTTCCACATTATTCTCCAAAAATGACCAACAAATTTTGTGTCTCTGTCCGAGACAATGCTTCTAGGTAGTCCGTGAAGTCTCACAACTTCCTTGAAAAACAGATTTGCAACATGTTTTGCATCACTGGTCTTCTGGCATGGGATAAAGTGTGCCATTTTTGAAAATCTATCCACCACCAAAAATATGGAATCAAATCCTCTTTGCGTTCTTGGAAGTCCAAACACAAAATCCATTCTTATTGCATCCCAAGGCCTCTCTGGTATTGGAAATGGTTGATACAATCCAGTGTTCTGTCTTTTTCCTTTTGCATGTTGGAATATTCTACATCTATTCACAAACGTTATCACTTTTGTTCTCATACCTGGCCAATAGTATGAACTGCTCAGCTGTGAAAATGTTTTATCATGGCCGAAATGTCCAACCAATCCTCCACTATGCTTTTCCTTCAAAAGGTTATCCCTCATTGAGAATTTTGGTATGCACAACTAATTTAATTTGAACAACAATCCCTCTTGAGTCATATACTCTTTCCACTAGCTTTTGTCTCCTAGCACATGATTTGCACATGTTTCGTATGCTTCCTTGAAATCTAGATCATCACAATACATATCCTTAAGGTGTTCAAACCCCAAGGTCTTCACCTGAAATTCCTACAGAATCAAACATCTCCTGCTTAATGCATTAACAACTTTGTTAGCATTCCCAACAATATGTTTTATGACAAAAGTAAAATTCTGCATAAACTCAACCCATTTTGCATGCCTCTGATTCAATTTTTCCTTTCTAGTTATGAATTGTAAAGCTTGGTTATCGCTATACAAGACAAATTCTTGTGGGACAAGGTAATGTCTCCATTTCTTCAAGGCTTGAATTATGGAATAAAACTCCTTATCATATGTGGAGTATTTTCTCTTTGTCTCATTTAGCTTCTCACTGAAATAGGCAACAGGTCTATTATCCTGGCTCAAAACTGCTCCAATTGCATCTCCAGTTGCATCACATCTCACCTGAAATGTCTTTCAAAATTTGGCAAGACCAGAATTGAGCATTCTATTATTTTCTCCTTCAGTATATTGAAGCTCCTCTATCCATTTAAAAAACGTGTGCTTCTTCTTCACTGTATCCATCATTGGTGCACAAATTCCACTAAAGTCTCTGATGAATTTCCTATAGAAACTTTCTAATCCATGGAAGCTCCTTACCTCAAACATACTCTTTGGTGATGGCCATTCTTTGATTTCTTTCACCTTCTCTGGATCCATATTTAGTTCATTTAAAGAGATCACAAAACCCAAGTAAATGAGTTATGTCTTCATAAAAGAGGACTTATTTAGATTTATCAACAACTTCTCTTGTTGTAGTCTCCTCATCACTAGTGTCAGGTGCAGGGATGATTTTAAGGATGGAAATTTGTTTTAAAATGTAGAAACCTTGACGAATAGTACTAATCCTTCATATGTCAACTATAAATGTTTGGTGATATTTAAAAAAAAAAATCAAATTTCTAAGTATTTTATATAGTTTTTATAAAATATTGGCGATTTTTAAGGTAAAATAATTTTATCCTATAGAATTTGGGTGAATCATTTTTAAAATAGCGAATCTTGTTTTTGGAAAAACCATGGAAAATTAGCCCGTGAGCGAAATTTAGCCCCTAAAATCATCCCTGTTCAAGTGCTTCAAATGATCCTCTTTAGTCCTGCTAAAGATCAGTATATCATCCAGATATACAACCACAATCTTGCCAATAAAATCTTTCAGTATTTCATCCATCAACCTCATAAAAGTACTTGGGGCATTTGTTAAGCCAAATGGCATAAAAATCCACTCACACAAACCTTCATTTGTCTTAAAGGTTATCTTCCACTCATCACCTTCTCTCATTATAATCTGGTGATATCCACTTTTCAAATCTATTTTAGAAAAGAAATTTGCTCCACTTAAACAGTCCATTAAATCATCCATTCTTGGTAAAGAAAATCTATACCTAATGGTGATATTGTTAATGGATCTTGAGTCTGTACACATTCTCCATCCTCCATCCTTCTTTGGACTCAATATAGTTGGTACTGCGCATGGACTTGAGCTCTCTCTTACCAAACCCTTGTATAACAATTCCTGGACTTGGTTCTTCACTTCCTCATTCTCTCGAGGTGTCAATTTGTATGCTGCTTTGTTTGGAAAACTTTCTCCTGGTATCAAGTCAATATGGTGGATGATACTTCTTATGGGTGGAAATGATTTAGGAAGCTTATCCACCACTATGTCAGCAAAATTATCCAACAATTCTTGAACTTCTTCAGAAAAATAATCCATCGAAGTACTTGTAAGGATAACTATGGGTTTCCTCACCACAACAAACTACATCTCCTGTTCTTTCTTGACTTCTTTCAGGAGTTCCTTTCTGCTCATGACAAGTATGCTTGTGTTGGCTTCCTCTTTCACTTTCTTCTCCTCTATTGGCAGCAACATGTGTGTCCTACCATTCTTCTCCAAGGTTTATTTATTCTTCCTCCCATCATGAATGACATTCCTCTCAAACTGCCATGGTCTTCCCAACAAAATATGGAATACATCCATGGTAATTACATCAGATATAATTTCATCTCTATATCCTCCTATCTTAAATTCAACCAAGCATTGTTCAGTAACCATTACCTGGTGTCCTTTCTGCAACCATGAGACTTTGTATGGCTTCGGATGAGCAGTTGTCTCCAGCTCCAATTTCTCCACCATCTTTGTGGATACTAAGTTATCAGTTCTCCTACTGTCAATTATCACCTTCCATACTATGTCTTTAGTATTGCAAGCTATCCTGAAGAGACTGTTCCTTTGCACTAGATTTTCAACTTCTACCTCTGATTTTAAGAGAACCTTTCTCAACATCAGGGATGTTCCATTCTCTTCTCCTTCTGCTTCAACATTCCTTCTCTGTACTTATGAAATGTGAGCTTCAACCCCTCATTCTTTCTTTTTCTTGGGACAATCCCAAGAAATGTTCCATGTCTTTCCACAGGCATAACATATTACGTTTCCTCCTCTTCTTCTTCCTCTTCCTCTAGAAGAACTTCTTCCACCACCCTTTCTTCCTCGAGAACTTCCTCCTCTTTCCAAGTGACTACGTGGTTTCTAAATCTCGTCTTTATACTTATGGTCCTTGTCATGGGTGACTCCCTTGCCTTTGTTTGGAGCTAGGATTTTACCTCTTCCTTGCTAGCTTTGTTTTCTGTCCAACTTCTCATCTACCTTCAGTGCGAATTGATAAGCATCCTCCACTATCCTTACTGACATCATGTTGAGATCGTCTTGGATTTCATATCTCAGGCCATTTATATACTTGGAAACTTTTTATTCATCTTTCTCCCTTTGTCCAGTTATGATGTTCAACCTGTATAATTCATCTGTGTACTCCTTAACTGTCATACCCTTCTGTCTCAGGTACTACAACTTCCTGAACAGATTAAATGATAATCTTTGGGAATGAACTTAGACTTCGGCTTGGCTACCATTCTGTCCCAATTCTTTATCCTCTGGTTTCCTTTTCTTCTCCTCTTAGCCTACAGTTCATCCCACCACAGTGTTGCATGTCATTTTATCCTGGTGACAACATGTTTCACCCTTTTCTCTTCATCGACATATTCATAGTCAAAATGTTTGTCCGTGGGTCTTATCCAATCTAGCATCTCTTCAACATATAAATTGCCTTCATACATTGGGACCTTTATCTTGGCTCTAGATCCCAATATAACAAATTCTCTCAACAAGCATTCTTCAACAACATCCTCTCCTGCAACTTCTTCGACTTCTACTTCTTCACTCTCTACATCGTTGATGTCTCCAGCATTAGGTGCTCTTCAGGGATGATTTTAAGGATGGAAATTTATTTTAAAATGTAGAAACCTTGGCGAATCTTACTAATCCTTCATATTCCAACTATAAATGATTGGCGATATTTTTGTAAAAATATTCAAATTTCTAAGGATTTTATATAGTTTTTATAAAATTTTGGCGATTTTTAAGGGAAAATAATTTTATCCTATAGAATTTGGGCGAATCATTTTTAAAATAGCAAATCTAAATTTTGGAAAAACCATGGAAAATTAGCCCATGAGCGAAATTTAGCCCCTAAAATCATCCATGGACTGCTCTTCTCTGTGATGCCTCCATTGCCTCTAATATTGCACGAAGTTCTCAAATTTCTCTTTATGCAGCCCGATTGGATAAAGGTGGTTCCATTCATCTCCTCGATGGCATTGTGTTGACTGTATGTCACACACAGAGTAAAAATTCAAGTTCTTCTGTCTCTTCTCCTTTTCCTATTGTCTGCAAGAAAAAATTCAGCTCTGATACCACTTGGTGCAGACCCCCTTCTCTCCTAATGGCTGCGCGACCTCTCGGTCAGGATCTTTGATTCTGGAGTTGAACGACCCTCTGAAACCTTGCTAGTCTCATTCTGTATTAACCACGGGTCCTCTCGGCTCCTTGCGTAGGCTTCACGACACCCAAGACCTTCCCTTTTGTGTTTTGCAAAATCTCAGAGTTGGCGTTAGCGCCTTTTCTCTCAGCCCCTTCTCAAATGTGACATTGGGCGATGACCTCATGCCTACGCATGATTGCAGGCACACTCAAATGTGGTTTGGAGTCAAACTGATTTTCACCCCGCAATTCACCCTGACCCTCCACGTGTCTTTTCTCTAAAATCGTGGTCTCGATTGCGGCCCGCCCTCAATCTCATAAATATCGAGCAGTTTCTCTCCACGCAATGCGAGATGACCGTCGATCTCATGATCTTGACAGTGCTTTTAAATGAAAAAATGAGTGTAAATGTGTTGAACCTACACATAATAGATCTAGTTATAAAATACTACACAGATTTGCAGAGAGAATTTGAGAAAGAAGAAGAAGGAGAGAAAGAATGGAAGAATTTTCATCAACCATATTCCACACTTAAAGAGTGAATAATTTACAATAGATATAGGATACATATATAACTAATGAGCCATAGTGGTGGTCTAGAGTGATCTGGACACACACCAGTTACGGGAGTGAACTTCCACCTAGTTTAGTCTCTCAGGTAGTTATGAGAGTGAATTTCCACCTATCTAAGTTAACTAATCAATCAGTCTTCATTTAACTAAATGAAACAGAGTGTAGTGAGGATTATATTAAGGAATCAAGGATAATGTGCCAATATGGTGATGAAACCAAGGCAAGTGCGCATTATCATGGTGATGATACCAATGTTGCATGGTGACAAAACCAATGCATCATCTAGACTCAACTCAACTAGTCAAACTGAAGTGTCAACTGAAGAGAATATTCTCCCTAGAGGAATATTCTTCGTAAAATATAGGAGACTGAATAATGACTAATAAACAAGGAAAAACCTTAGGAAAAATAAATCCTAGTTGTGTGTGAAGTAACTCCAACACCCCCCATGAACATCACTGTGGTGAAAATAAAGATTGGGTCCCGACAACAAGGCCATGTTAGGTACCCAAATACAAAGATAATGAGTAAAGAGGGAAAACCTCATGGGAAACCCCCCCCCTCAAATTACAATTTATAAAAAAATAAAAATTAGAAGGAACAAAAAGTAGTTGTTAAGCAACCTTGTCCTTCACTCCAAGAACACCTTGCAACTGTGCAAGTTTGTGCTCATTAAATATTTTTTTGAAGATTTAGATGTCTGCACGGATCTAATGAAGTAGATGCGTCATTGAGATGTCCACACATATCCAGTTTCTCTTATTGTAATGAAGAATATCCAAATAAAGTTTGGATGAAACTTTGAAAACCGTGCAGCCATTTCTAGAAAAACACTGAAATTTTGTTGATTTTAAAATGATCATAACTTCACTTCCTGGACTCTGTTTCAGACGATTTTGTTTTTTTGAAATTGGATATTTTCCCGAGAGGAATTCAAATATCCAATTTTTTTCTGCAATTTTTTCTTAGAAAATATCATAATTGAATCTGATGTGCGCGGCTCCCTTTTTGTCTCCTAAGATGCATGCATCGCACATGGAAAAGTGTCTGCATGTGACTCCTGAGATGCATGCCATATATCTTCCACATTAATTTCAAAAAACAAATCTGAAATGGAGTAGACATCATATTCAATTAATGGAATACAAATTTGTGAAAATACTTGTGTAGAAGATTCTTCAGAAAAAAAATGTTTGATCTTTTGATGGCTTCTCTTCTGGCTCTATCTGTTCAACCTCGTGCATAAAATATTCACAATCTTATTTATTCCTGAATAGAACCTCCAATATGGTCCATAATTCATTTAGAGTTGATTCTTGTGAGTCATCATATACTTGATGGAGAATTTTAGGAGAAATAAACCCGAGGATATGTCCTATGGCCATATCTTGTCTATTGAGAAAATCGTTTTTCTCAATGGAGGAATCAAGATCTACTTACATTTCCACAGTTATTTGGTATAATCCTCTGCATCTGAGCATAAGCATAATTTTTGGCTTCCACTCCAAATAGTTATGAGGCATGAGAAGTATTGTCGGCGAATAATCCATCTTTTCTGCGTTCTTCAATCTTCAGTACCTGCAAAAAATAATTTGATGTAGATTTTGATTAGCAGTCTGTTGGCTTTGACACCATGTAAATGTGTTGAACCTGCATAGAATATATCTAGCTATAAAATACTACACACATTTGCAGAGAGAATTTGAGAAAGAAGAAGAAGGAGAGAAAGAATGGAAGAATTCTCAATAACCATATTCCACACTCAAAGAGTAAATAATTTACAATAGATATAGGATACATATATAACTAATGAGCCATAGTGGTGGTATAGAGTAATATAGACACACACCAATAGTTACGGGAGTGAACTTCCACCTAGTCTAGTCTCTCAGGCAGTTACAGGAGTGAACTGCCACTTATTTGAGTTAACTAGTCAATTAGTCTTCAGTTAACTAACTGAAACATAGTGTAGTGAGGAGTAGATAAAGGAATCAAGGGTAGTGTGCCAATATGGTGATGAAACAAAGGCAAGTGTGCATTAGCATGGTGATGATCCCAATGTTTCATGGTGACAAAACCAATGCAACATCTAGACTCAACTCAACTAGTCAAACTGAAGTGTCAACTGAAGAGAATATTATTCCTAAAATATAGGAGACTGAATAATGACTAATAAACAAGGGAAAACCTTAGGAAAAATAAATCCTAGGTGTGTGTGAAGCAACTCCAACACTGAGATCTATTCCTTGGAATCAACAGTTCGGATCTCCTCCTCCCAGATCGACGATTATGATCAATTCAAAATTCTGGACTTCGGAATTCTCGGATCTCAAACCTTAGTTTCCTTTGCAGGGAAGTATTCCAGAGTGGAACATCTACTAACACTTGTCCCCTTAAATCAATGGTTGTGATCTTTGTGGGTCTCCAGACTTCGGGTTTTCCAAATCTCAAACTCCTCTTTCCTCCATTCTCCAATCTTCTGGAGTTGACGATCTACGGACACATGTCCTCACAATCAATGGCCTTGCCTTCACTTTAGTTGTTTGACCTTTCAAATGGGATCAACGGTCATGTGGCCCTCCTCTCTATCAACAATCAAGATCTCCTTAGGTATTAAGACTTCAAAGATTTCAAATCTCAAACTCTGCCCTTTTCTAAATGGATTGTATTTGAAGGTTGTGATCCACTGATGCGTGTCCTCCTAATATGATGATCGAGGATTAATTCGGGTATTTACTCATAGTACATGGATTTATTCCACATGTCTCTTAGATATGATAGCTACAAATCACTTCGGGAATTTATCTGGAATCCACGGATTCATGCCACATCTCCTCTAGATCTGTCGGCCCAGATTTACTTCGGGTCTTCATGTCATCGGGATTCGACAGTCTTAGTTCTCAAACTGAAACCCCACTACAATTTTCCTGGAGTTCACGATCTGCTGACAAGTGTCCACTTACAGATCGACGAATATCATCTCTTCGGCTCTTTGAGCTTCAGGTGTTTCAACGCTTCACCTTTGCCTTCTTCTAGATCTCACGACCCTCCGACACGTACCCTTCTAGATCTAACGGTCCATATTTTGTTCGGCCCTCTGACACTTCACGCTTCGAAAATCTCAATTTCCAAACTCGCTCCCTTCTGAGATAATGATATCTGAAGGATCAGATTCACTTGACTGATCTGACGCTTAAGGTTCACTTCGAATGATCTGACGAATCAGGTCTCCTTCGGACGATCGAACGAATGATATTTCACTTCATCTTTCCAGCTCTTCAGGATTTGAAAATATCAAGTCCCAAACCTTGATGAGTTCTCTCTCCTGTGCATGAGAAACATTAAATATCGTGCACTTTTTTCTAATCAGACAACTGTTGATCCTTTGTGTTGTGATCCAACAACCAATGTCACTCCTCTTCCTGAGCTTCTGATTTCTTCCGACTTAGAAGATTTTTTAAGTCTTCAAATGTATTCACCTTTAAACCTACTGTGATTCCATCTCTAGGACTTCGAATACACTTATGAAAAGTGTTATCCCTCCTGAGCTTGGCCTTCGTGAAGGTTTCGACTTCCCTCACACTCCTTGCATTTCAGGGATTTTCGATAACTTAGATCTGAAGGATTTCTTGAAAAGAAATTATTCTTGCCCTCCTGGCGTTCTCCTCCTGCTCGATTCACACCTAGCAACCGATTCTTACACAAGGTTTGAGTTCTTGCAGATGACTGTGCACGCCTTGCAGTAGTCACTTTGCACTCCTTGCAAATGGGAAAGTTTCTTGCTATCTCTTCTGAGCTTCAAAACCAAAACAAATCCCGTCAACACACTCCTTGTGTTCTGTGTGCACACCTTGCACCGATTCGACAAAAGATAAACAATTGAAACTTATATTAACATTCACAGTTCCCTCTACTCATAATGAAATTCATTAATTCATGAAAAAACAATAACAGGGAATTGCAAACAATGTCCACACCATGCATTGGGTCAATTTTCCTCTGTTATCTTCATTCAAAAATAAAAGTGGCTACAACTATAATCAAAACAACAACTAAAATTCATAAATCTCCTACTAACTTGCAGCAGCCTCATTTGGCCGTACCAAACCTCTATTTATCTCAAAGGGTCCTTAGGGTTCCCCCCGACTACTTGTCTACTCCAAAACCTAACCTAATAGCTATCTTATTTCAATCGCATTCTAGAGCAGGAGTGGAAACTCCCACTTCGCTCACAATCATTTAGGCATTCTTCAAAATATTTTCCTAGCGCTGAGTTCAGGCATGCTTCAAAATATTCTCCATGACTGCCAGCATTGAGATTTTGAAAACATTCCCAAGTGTTGTGCCTCTTTCATCACCTTAGTGAGCAAAATAGAGGTTCTTGCAAGCTCAGTTGGGTTTGCTGAGCAGGACAGCTGTAAGGAAAAGGGTTAGAAAAATAAATATAAAACAACAACTAAGAATTAAACTAAGAAATAAAACAACAACTAAATTTATAAACATAGAGACATAAGGACAAAAGAAACAATTAGACCCATGTCACCAATGATAAGGTTGATATTAGTGAAAGAAAACACCGAGAAGCAAGGGGACTATGAGTCCCTTCTTCCTCCAAGGGAGGGCTCTTGGACCCCCACAAATAATCTCTTCTTACAACTTTGAAAAAGGAAATGAAAATGGTGAAAGAATTCTTTACTAATCCACTCAAGGGGTGAGATGGATTGCCCAAAGCAATGATGCAAGTATACTCTTGGCAAGGATAGAAGAGTCCTCAATAGAACAATGGCAGCATAACGTTGCTATGAAATTCCTTGAAAAATGAAGTGTATCCATGGCCTTTTTATAGCATTCATTTGAGCTATTGTTCAACTAGTTTGTAGTGTGTAAAGAGGCTAATTAGGGCATTTCTAGGTCTTTGACCAGCCATCCAGTCGAATCCAGTCCAGATTTGAGTGTCAAATCAACTTGGAAGTTGAACCAGAAGTGGGTGGGAGGCCGACCACTCTCATAAATGCACCATTTCTCAGGTGCGCGGCTTTTTGCGACAACAGTCGTGCATCGTGCACATGTGCACGAATCTTGTGTTTCGGTTTCGCGCATGTGCACGCGTACCCAATGTCTTCATAGCGCCCTTCAATTTTTTCACTATTTGTATAGTTTTTTGACCCTTTATGAATGTTTTTGTGTTAATTCAGGTCCATGGATGACTTCATAATTGTTTGACGATGCTGAATTCTTGTAACCATTTGCAAATGAAATTTCAGTGATAACAGATGTTCCCTGATGGATGAGGTTAGGAGCATACATATAGCCGAAATCCATCAATGTTTCTTCTACTAAGAGAGAGAAATAGTGGGATCATCCAGAGCGATCTATTGGAGGGAAAAAGGAACCAGTAGAACCCAACCTTCCATGAGGTGTGTAAAAAAAATTAAACTATGTACAAACGAGGCGGGCATGCCCCATGCTCGTGTCATGTAACTCAAAAAAGAGGAATGAAGTGTTGATGTAGACAACTGCAACACCCTCAGGGGAAGTCAAAATAAAGGCAGAAGACAATTCTGTGGAGGAACATACTCTGAATAGTAGGCAGTGACATCTGTAAGAAGTATCACGGATTCTGTAGGCATTGATAGCCTAGCCAAGTTCAGAGGTCTTTGACAAGTACAAGAATTAACTGCAATAGACGCAAAGTAAGACCCACCGTAACATGAGAAAGTGTTGACGTCGAATGTTATGGGGGTCAATGACAATAGGGAGCAATTTGTGGTTCTCCCTATGTCATCCGAGATCTCTCATTGGATGGGTAATGAGAATCAAGATACTGTCTCCCTTCTGGAAAATTGTGCTGATGTCGACAAAAAGGGGGACGCGACTCCCTGAAGAAAATGGCTTCGTGAAATCTACTAGGTGAGGTTAGGAAGTGGAGGAGGTACATGGATGAAGTCAAGATGTAGGAAGACTCAAGACTTCCCTTGGTTGGAGTATATGTGAGATAAAAGTGGTCACAACTGTTCAACGAAGTCGAGTGTTAGGGGGACAACAAGACAAGGGATAAGTTGTGCCAAAGGCAGGACAAAGTGAATAAACTCAAAGGGCAGAGCTAAGTGGCCTGTGGGGTACTCTGAAGATATGGATGAAGTCATCAAGGTTAGATGATAAGTAGTGCCCCAACCAAGGGTGACATGGGTTGCGTTTTTCCAAAAAGGGGAAAAGGTCACCAAAGGTGGAAACAAAAAGGTAATGTAACTGCTGGAAACAAAGGTGTTTGTACAATAAATAAAGAATAATTTGGGATGAGTGTACAAATACAGAAATGGGTGCCCTAATGTGAGATGGTTGGCCCAGGTAAGGCACAATTTGCTTGGAGAAATGGTGGAGGGTGGGGACCCCATGGGTGGGTTTCTGTATGAGGTAGGTGAAATGAAGGGAAATTTGCAGATGGGAAAACTGATTGTGGATGAAATGGAGGGTTCATGATACTATGGAGGTGCAGTCCAACAATAGAACCGTGAAGAGATAATCTGGGAGTCCATTCGGAAAGCTAGCAAAATGAGGAGAAGGAGTATGTGGCTGATTCACGACATGATGTAAGACTATCAGGACTCCCATCCCTAAAGGGTTTTGAAAAATAGCATGAGTGTCAAAAGCGCAAAAGGGTGCTATGAATGGGACAACTCATGTGGGTAAGAGTGCTACCAGGTGACAGTACCAAAGATGCAAATTGAGGTGTTGGTACTGCAAAGCCGTAAATGGGGATCCTAGAGGCAAATGTTAGAGGGTGTGACTGGAAATGTAAGTGAGATTCAGAGGGAATGACTACATGCTAGTGCTGAGTATATACCTGAAGGGGTTGTGTTGATGTATGATGACCAAGTACCTACACACATGAAAACCAAATACCCGACGTGAACAATATCTGAAGAGAATCGATATATGAGCATGTATTTGATAATTTTGAATATGCGCATGCGTACCTAGTCAGGGTATGAAAAATGGCGTCCTAGGGGCTCAGGATGAAAACAGGCCCAGGGACTGTCATGATGTAGATGATAGGATGTTGATCCCATGGCTGAAGATGGATCGAGAAATGGACACCCGAAGCTCCCGGAATGGTGAGTGGAAGATTGGTGAAAAGGATTATATATAGTTGTAGGGCCCACATTGCCACCTCATTTGTACTTGATGCTATAGTGACTGGACAAGAAGTATTCATAGGAGTTTTGGAGATTCTGGGAGGACAAGGCATCCGATCGAGGACCAACAAGCTTCAAGTTAGTGGTCTGATCATTCTGCATAGAATTAGGGTTTCATTTTTTGGGCAGGGGCTGTACGGAGGGCCATACATAGGGTTTGATGAATGTGGGCCCCAAATGCGTGGGTGATCTGGAAGTAGGCGTGCACATGTGTGTGCCTACCCACCGGATAGGTGCGCTTGGGGGTGTTGATAAGGGGGTAAAGGGACAGCTGCATATATGTGTGTGACTGTGTATTGGATAAGCGCGCTCTAAAGCATGCCTATAAGTTGAGCAGGTGTGCACGCATGTGCACCTGTAGGATGGACAGGAGCGTCTAAGTGCATTCCTGTGTAATGAATAGGCACACATACGTGTGCACCTGTGGAGTGAACAAGCGTGCACTTGTGCGCTCTCGTGGGTTTAAACAATCGCGCCTTGGAGGCAAGGTTGATGAGTGTAAACTTATCTTTTTAATGTTGTTTATGGTCCATTTGGCTGACTTAGGACTGTTGTATGTGGTTGCAAGTGAGCATTGTGCACGATGTCAGTTGGTTGGCAAGAGCAGTATTGGTCCCAGCTGCGAGATGCCATGGCTATTGAGGAGCCAGATGTACGTACGACTTTGGAAGCCTGTGGGCTGCTGAAGTTCTTTGAGTGCCCATTGATACGGGCGCATGAGTATCTCCTATAGTTCCTTATCCAAATGTGGAGTCCGGACCTGCATTGTTTCATACTGCAGGGAGAGTAGATTGCCTTCACTACGGTGGAGGATGTGTACTTTTTGACTGGGCTCCCGTTTCAGGGAACGCCCCTACCGGCGGAGCCGGTGTTACCGAGGGATGTGTCGCTAGCGGCAATTGGCAGGAGATACTGTTCGGGGCCGAACTTTATGTCCGACACTGTCATGAGCATTCGGGCGATGGATTCCCTAACGCATCGCTACATAGCAGTGATGATTGTGAGAGTTTATGGGTCTCTGGCGACGCAGCGGATCAGTGGTGGCCAGCTGATTGTGATGGAGAGAGTGTTGGCCGGTGAGAAATTCACCTAGGGGCTTACGTTGCATGTTAGGATGGTAGGGTAGCTGGACCACTGTCAGTCCATGGATACGAGAGAGTTTGCCTTCGGGTCCATCCTAGTGGCCTGGTTTCTGGAGAGGGTACCTATGTTGTGCCCGAGGATTTTATTGGGTGCGCCTGGGGTGCGAGAGTCACGACTAAAGCGATGGTCGACTATTTTTCTTTTCCATGGTGGTGGCGAGGGCGACCACTTCTTTACTGCTGAGGCAGCGCAGGTGTGGCGGTAGATTTCGCAGGTGATATTGCAGTACCCCTATGCCGGGTTGACTTCTGGGAGGATCCGGACATGGTGCTACCTCCAAGGGAGGTGTTTGACTGTCGAGGTATGTTGATGATGTTGATATATATGTTTTTTGTTTGAGATAGCATGACATATGTATATGATATAGATGTTGATACTATATGTTGCTTGTTTGTATGTGCAGATGTGGCACCTCATGGGTGCGAGGTGGAGTTGCATAGAGCGCTAGCTCGTCAAGAGCTGGAGAGACCACCATGGGGAGGGCCACATGTTGGAGAGAGACGTCGGAATGAGGATGCCACAGTGCGACTAGCTAATCTAGAGAGAGCAGTAAGGAGATGCCGGTTTGATGACCCTAGTGTTGGGCCATCACATGCTCCTCCGGCGGATGCCAGAGTAGATTTTGAGGACATACGTCATTGCCTGGAGGTGGTGTTACAGGGTGTGCCTGAGGGCATGTGGTCGTGCATCTAGGATGAGGGAATCCTAGAGCAGTGTGTGGGGATTCTGTTGCCATGGCGGGCCATGGTACGATGAGCAACAGTAGTTGGTGTTGCGATGACCAGACGACTACCTCCGAGGCAGGAGGGACCAATAGGGGGTGGGCAACCACCGCCTGAGGGAGGGGCAGGTGGTGGTGCTCTAGAGGCACCTTGAGTGGTGCTCTATGTATTGATGTATTTTTGTATATAGGTTGGTGAGCCCATTTTGTACCGAGGTGCTTCACTGGCCTGCGGATACTTGTATTTTTGTATGTAAACATTTGGATGGCACTGTAGACCGTTCGATATATACATGAGTATACATTTTGAGATCTATGTCGTGTTTACATGTGTTTTGTTAATGTATTGATGATGTCTAATCTATATATGCTATGACAGGTTGTTGATATGTTTATGTATGTGTAGAAGTAGCTTGATGTGATATATACCAGTCTAACACAATATTAGCTAGGTTATCTGTAATTTGATTCAATTGCTTTGGAATATGTGTAAATGTAATGGAATCAAAATGTCGAGATAAAAGTCTAACCTGCAGGTATTTGCGAAAGATGCAAGGATTGCGTACGCGATACACATTGTTGAGCTGGAGGATGACTAGTATAGAGTCGAGGAAGATGCTAAGGTGATGAATATGATGATGTTATGCATCGTCCAGGAGGCCAATGATGGCAGTGTATTCAGCTTGGTTGTTGGTCGTTGAACCCAAAAAGATGTCGCTCGAATGGAGCATTTCATGTGAGGGGGTGTAGAGAGCCCAAGCGACCGAAGCAAGATTTTGTGTCCAACGGCTGGCGCCGTCGACGTAACCGATGTGGTAGGTTGGTGGAGGAAGCATATGTCAATAGCACAAATGATAGTTTAGGCGTGAGGGATGGAAAAAAGATTAAAACACTATAAAATAAAGAACCTAAAGTAGAATGACTACGTTTAAGCATAAAATTTCTTTAAGTATAACCCGTTGACGGGTTCTTTGAGAGAGAGGCCTTCGAGAGAGGCCAGGATGTATGCGCCTTTGGTGAGGCAATGTTGGATAATGTATGGTCCATGCCAGAGTGACTCGAATTTTCCATGGCCAAAGATATCATGAGGGATATCGTAAGCTAGGACTAGGTCGCCTTTGCGAAATGAGCGAAGGTTGACATGTCAATCAAAGGTAGCCTTTGATCATTTTTTAGCTGCCTCATTGTTCTGTAATGAAGATCAACGATCTTCATTCGGAGACTCTAAGTTCAACAAGCGTTGCTCCATTGGATCAATGTCGAGTAATAGCTTAATTGCGGTGTGTAGGGTGGGAATTTCACACTCAATGGGAAGAGTGGCCTCAACCCCATGGACTAGATGAAATGGTGTGAAACCAGTAGCTATTTTCACAGCCGTACGGTAAGCCCATAGCGTGGAAAATAACATATGATGCCAATTGGTCTTATGTTTATTAACCGTGCGCTGTAACATGGTCTTGAGGACCTTGTTAACTGCTTCAAACTGTCCAATAGACTGAGGGTAATATGGTGAGGAAAAATCGTGAGAGAATCCTAACCGAGATGAGAGTTCGACGAAAATCTCATTCTCGAAGTGTTTCCCATGATCGGAAGCAAGTTGGAGTGGTACTCCAAAGTGAGATATGATGTGGTTAAAGAAAAAACACGTTGTAGTGTTAGCGGTGTTATTGAAGGTGGGCATAGCTTCTACCCATTTGGTGAAGTAATCAACTGCGACAACAATGTATTTGTGACCATTGCTGGAGGGGGGATTACAAGTCATGAAGTCAATGCCCCATTTACAAAAAGGGCCAGTAGTGATGACTGGATGAAGAAGAGAAGGTGGTGCTCGGGCTTTGTTGGCGTAAAGGTGACACTTCTTGCATCATTTCACGGTGTGAATGCAATCATGAAACAAGGTAGGCCAAAAGTAACCTGCTCAGATAATCTTCTGAGCAGTGGATATTCCTGAAAGATGGCCCCCACATGCGCCACTGTGGTAGTCGTTCAAGACTCTATCGGCTTCGTCGATGGTCAGTCATTGACGAAGAATGGTGTCAACCCCTCGCTGGTATAAGATGTCTTCGATGAGGAGGTAGCAGGGAGCCTAGTGGGGAATACGACGATGATCATCTCGTGAAAGGTGGTTACCGAATTTTTGAGTTCGGAGGTAGACGAGGAGGTTGCCGTACCAAGGATCATCCGAAGTGATGTAAAAGAGGTGTTCATCGAGAAAGTTGGTATTGACGGGGGTACTTGTTGTGTCAGAGGGGAGGGTCATGATAAGTTCGGCGAGAACGAGGGCTTTCTTGCTCTTGGGTGTTGAAAATTCAAGATCGTACTCCTGAAGGATAACGATCCATCGAGCAAATTTGTCGTTAATTTGTCGCCAACTGAGAAAGTATTGCATCAGGTTGGAATCTGCTACAACCTTAGTTGTGTGAAGCAGAATGTAGTGATGTAGTTTCTGGATTGCGAGGATGACTGCAAGAGCTAGTTTCTCTTCGTGTTTATACTTCAAGGTTGTCCTTGAGAGGTTTTTACTAACGTAATAAATGACATGCTCACGATTTTCATCACCTAGCTAAACGAGAACTCCTACTACTGAAACAGTTGATGCTGATATGTAGAGGATATAGTCGTGATTGTAGTCAGGTGCACTAATTAAAGGGGCATTGGAGAGTGCCATTTTAAGATCATCAAATGACTATTGGGCATGTTCATCCCAATGAAATGGGATTTCATGACGTAGTAAGCGAAGGAAACCGTGTGCGCGAATGGCGTTGTCGGGGACAAATCGCCGTAGAAAGTTAGCCTTGCCTTGTAGGCTCTGAAGTTGACGTAAATTCTGGGTAGGTGGAATTTCGGTGATAGCTTGGACTTTGAGGGGGTCCATGGTAATACCTCTTTGAGAAATGATGAATCCAAGGAGGCATCCCGTGGTGACGCAGAAAACACACTTGAGAGGATTCAAGAGGATGTTTTACTGATGACACCGTTGGAAGATGATTCGCAAATCATCAAGATGTTGGGTGTGTTTCTTGGATCGAGTTGTGAGATCGTCCAAGTATGCGAGGATGATATGAGCCAGATCGTGAAAAATGTATGTCATAGCCCATTGGAAAGTTGTGCCATCATTCTTTAAGCCAAAAGGCATGACATGATATGCAAAAGTACCCCAAGGGGTAGTGAATGTGGTTTTGTACTGATCGACTGGGTGAATTTGAATTTGATTATAACCAGAGAAACCGTCCATGAAAGATAGAGCCTCGTGGCCTCCGTAGTCGTTGATAATTTGATCGATGAAAGGCATTGGAAAGTTGTCTTTGGGACACGCGTGATTGAGATCATGAAAGTTCGTGCAAACGCAGATAGTGCCCTGTTTTTTGTTAACGGGTACAGGGTTGGAAACCCATGATGTATAGGCGATGGGGTAAATGAACCCGACAGCATGTAATTTGTCAATTTCAGATTTGATGGTTGCTGCTTTGGATGGGTGCAACAGTCATTGTTTTTGATGAACTGGTGTAATGTCGGGCCAGGTGTCAATGTGATGTTTGACAATAGAGGGATCGAGGCTAGGAATTTTTGTGTATGGCCAGGCAAAAATATCCTGATATTCCTGGAAGACGGCTTTATAGGCGGTGATTTCTTGAGGAGTGCAAGCAGATCCAATGGTGATTTCCTCGATGACGCCATTTTTGATCGAAATGTCGATTTTAATGGTCGAGGAAATGTTGGCCATGTTGCCTTCTTCAAAAGCATCAGGGGAAGGGATGGGGTTTTTGAACCAGTTGATAGGTCCTAATGGGATACAATCCTTGGTTTCGACTGTGTAGATGGGGGGTTGGTTAGGAGGCGTGGAGGCTTCCTGTGGAAAGAAGAGTGCATGGTGGTGTAGCACATCCCATGGGTAGTCAGGGTTGTTTAACTCTTCAAGTATTTCCTTGTCAAAGTAGAAGTGATGGGAATACAAGGGGTCATGAAGAGTGATATCGGTGACTGTTGTCTTGTGGCTGCCCCCTGGTGATGAAGAAGTAGGGAGAATGACGTAAGGATATGGCGATGGTTCACTCGACATAAGCCAAATATCGAAGTACTGAGGAGTACCCGTGGTAGTTGGGTGTAAAATTTCCATAGGGAAATGAGCGGGAGAGTTTGGGGGATTGGGGGGTGAATCCTCAGATAAGTCATCCAAGAACCATGGAGGCATTAGAAGGGCCTTGGGTTCAGGAGAAATGAAATGAAGAACCTCTAGTGACGAGGTAAGGTCAACTATCGACTCTCCAGGTCTGTGAAGCAGGGTCAATTGGCGTTGCCGATATTCAATGATCATAGGACATTGGTATGTAAAATGATCTAATGATTCACATAGAGAGCAAGGGCATCTCATACGTTCATTGACTGAAGTTGTGACATAACAGATGTCAATGATTGTTTTAGTTGGACTGGGTTCACTATGGAAGCTTTGGCATACTGCGACTAACGTCTGTCGAAAACGTGGCAATGTTGGGCAATGGTGGGTATAATGGCCATATTCTGAACATATAGCGCAAGCGAATTTGGTTCGCAACCCTTTACTACTTGGATGGGGGGTGGTAGCGGAAGTACTAGCTATAGTGGCGAGTGTTGAGGGAGTTTGATTGAGTGAAATCAAATTCCATAACTATGGTAGAGATGGGAAGTTGTTGGTTTGGTGTCCATCTTTCTCACATAGTGCACAAGGGGGTTGGATGCACGGAGGAAGTGGAGTTGTGGGCTCCTTCTTCTTTCTCCTTCCCCCAGCTGTGGCAGGGGGGGTAGTGAGTGGGGGTGAATAGGGTATGGTGGGAGTAAGTATGGGAATCGTCATTGGGATTCCTTCCATTTGGGGGGGAAGGGATGGTCGAGGGACCATCTCTGGTGGATGTAAATACCAAACTGGAATTACTAACACCATATTAAGTAGGGTAAGCGTTGCAGCTACCTAGAAAGATTCGATGCCCTGTGGAGGGTAAAAGAAGGGGATTTGAGTGATGGCTTGGGGAAATGTCTCCCAAACTGGGATATGTCCTTGGGGAGAGGTGAAATCGTGGACTGGTGGGGTCGACGAGTTCGCGGGAGGCTCGTGAGGGGGAAGTTCTGCAACTAGTGGGATGTCAGATATGATATAAGCCTCCTTAGGAGGAAGGGTATTATCTGTGTGAGTTCCTTTAGATGTTACGATGCATACTTGATTGGAAGGATGAAGGAGCAGTGGTGCTGCATGGTAAGTTCCTAAAAATGATGGATCTTTGAAAATTCCAGGACCCATCTCGACGAGTGGGTATGCATCATGACTTGTGTGGATGAGAGGAAGAATGTTATTGATGTTGGCAGATGGGTTAGGCTCGTAATGTGAGACTTGGTCAATGGTAACGATCTTCCCATTGTGGGGGAACATCATTGTTCGAAAGACGGACGAAGAAACTGCCTTCATAGCGTACATGTAGCTATGACCGAACAGGATATTATAATCGAGTGGGGCGTCGATAACTTCATTTTTGATGAGAATGGTTTTGCCCCCGAGTTCTACGGGGACATTTTGGAAGATCCCTTCAGGAGGGGATGGTCGTCTGTCATATGCTCATAAGGTAATGGCAGAGGGTATGAGTTCGGGTGAACCAAGTTTCTGCCATACTGATTTGGACATAATGCATGTAGATGCACCTTCATCGATGATACACCGATGAACTGTGATGTTCCGTATTTTTACTGGGATTTGAAAAGCGATCAAGGCGGGAAGGTGAGGTTCTACACTGTCGAGATCAAATGTAATGAGTTGAGTATCTGTGGGGTCGAATGCCCCCAAGGAGGAAAGTAAATATTTCCGCTGAGTGGGACAAGTTTGAAGGACTTCTAAGACTGACATGGCAGCTGGGGATTGTGCTAAGTCATCAACCAAACTGTAATTATGCGCTGCCCTAGCCTGTGGGTTGTGGACATTCCTGCGTAATGGGATGCGAGGGATGCGAAGAGGTGGCTTTATGTTAGGTTGAGGGATCACCAACGGGGGTCCCGTTTGTGCAGGGTTTGTCTCTAGAGGGAAGGGAGGAGACTCAGCGGGTGCATGATACTGACGGTTACGTGTTTGCAGAAGGATTTCTTCCTCAGTAGTGAAGAGGATTGTGTGATCTACTGGATTGTTGGGGTTGAGGTACTATCCCACATGAGGTGGGGGATGTTGTGCATCCTGTTGGGTGTTTATCACACCTTGGTGTGGAATAGTATTTTGCAGCACGACAGGGGGGGGTTGTTGCACGTATTGTTGTGGTGCCTGCTGAGGGGCAGGCGGTACTAGAGGATGGGGTAGACTGCCTGAGTCTTTCAACTGTTTGAAATCAGTGATTTGGGGGAAATGATGAATGTAATGACCAAACTCACCGCAAAGGGAACAAGGGAAGTTGGTTTTAATAGTATTGTTATTTATTCCTTGACGCCTATTATTATTTCCCCCCTGGGGGTTCTGATTGCCTTGGTTCTGGTTGCCCCCAGTAGGTTGGTTCTACTGGGGTTGATTCCTGCCTTGACCTAGGTTGTTGTTGTTCCTGTTTTGTCCTTTATTTTTGGCATTGTTCAATGGA
The DNA here is from genome assembly GCA_010110895.2 of Picea sitchensis. Taxonomy (NCBI): domain Eukaryota; kingdom Viridiplantae; phylum Streptophyta; class Pinopsida; order Pinales; family Pinaceae; genus Picea; species Picea sitchensis. Next base: position 202,943 of record SNQJ01S0001738.1, read on the forward strand.
TGGGTCGGATTTTCCGTATTCATCTGTTCGAAATTTTGATATTGCTGAACAAGAGAGGGTTGAACAAAATTCACCCCAGCATGAGGATGTGGGGGAGCCATGGGTTGTGGGGGACCAGGAAATG
>SNQJ01S0001738.1:211834-225790 GCA_010110895.2 Picea sitchensis
AATGAAAAAAGTTGCACCATTTTGAAAATCTTCAACTACATTATCAAGCAACTTCGAAATATCTCCAAATTCCCATGTGTGGGAAGTCACATTAGAATGGAGGAATTTTGGATGTACTTGAACATGATACACACCACCTTGTAAAGATCACTTTTGTTCATTTTTGACATCATAATCCCCAACTCTCCAAAATTGATTAAAACTAATTTTCTTTGAGTTTATACTTGAACAATTCAGTCAAAGGAAAAATGAATGCAAATGATATTCTCTTTGTAGTGCATTTTCTGATCTCCACCCCTACCCAAAAAATATTGAATATAACCCTAATCATAATCTGATTTGATCTGACACTCCAAAGGGTGCACTGCAATCTCACATATTTCCACCTCAAACGGTCATTTCAACTCAGGTGTACTGCAATCTCATGATGTTTGGGCCTCCAAACAACTTGCAATCTCACTATCTCACCACCTCTAAACAATCCTCCTTTACGTAACAATACAATTTTTCTCCTTTGGTACAAGATAAAATCTAAGTACTATGGTTATCTATCTCAATTAGAATAATAGGTTATAATATCTTCTCTCTTTAGTGAAAGACTCAATAAAACCATCATAAGCTAGAGGACAACTTAGGTCAAAGGGAGTGATTTTTTGGGTTATGATGGGGTTGCAAAAATTAGAGCTTCCACTGAAACAATCTTAAGATAAAAAACACTTTCCTTAACATCCTTCTTGTATAAAAAGGTATCAAGATGTATTGAATTAGCTAATGAGAAGTGTGAACTAGTCTTTAACAAACTATCTTTGGGGGAAACCCAAAGTTGATTAGATCCATAATTGGGAACTTTAGGCATATTCTCACTTTCTTCTGGGAAGAAAATGTCATCCAAATGGTAGGTTCCTAAGGGATTATCCTTTCTCAGTGCTTGGATTGATCCTTGGATATGTTCCTTGGTGGTTGATATAAGTCCCTAGATGTGTCTAGGGCCCCTAGATGTGTTACAGGGAATCCTTTCTCAGTGCTTGGATTGATCCTTGGATGTGTTCCTTGGTGGTTGATATAAGTCCCTAGATGTGTTTTAGGGCCCCTGGATGTGTTCTAGGGAACCTTTGCCTAATGCATGGGTCGATCCTTGGTATTGTACCTTGGTGGATAAGACCCTAGATGTGTTCTAGGGCCCCAGATGTTTTCTGGGGAAACCTGGTCTTTGACCAGGTAGATATTCGTTCAATACCAAGATGTGTTGATGTGTGATCCTCTTCCTCTCTCCCGGGATGGTCCATGATACCTAGGAGTGCCTATGAACATGGACCTGACCACACTGTTGATGGAACCCCTTATGCAATGATGATAAATTTTATAGGTCATTATGAGACTCATGTGGACATGTTTTGCCATTATGGACCCCCCCTTGACTTTGTCTTAAAAGGTACCCCCTTGTTGTTTTATGTGATTGAGGTTTTATTTATGTGATTGGAATTTTATATGTGTTTAGGGTTTTTATAATTAATATTAATATTAATTGACATTTTAATTAATATTTATATTAATTAAATGTCAATATTTAATTATAATTTTAATTTTCCCTAACCCCAATCTCTAACTATAAATAATACCCTACCCTCTATCATTCTATTACACTCACACTCACTCACTCATCGCTCTCCTATTTGTTGCGGCTACCTCAGATTTTCTCTCTCGATGATGGTGTGGCCTCCTTTTTGGACTATCTTTTCAGATCTGATTTTTTTTTTATTGGTGCGACCTCTTTATTTGATGTAACAGTTTTAGATCTGAGTTTTGTTTATTGGTGAGGAATCTCTATTTGATGTAACAGTTTTAGATCTAAGTTTTGTTGGTGTAGCCTCTCCATTTGATGTAAGAGTTTCAGATCTGATTTTGTTGGTGCAACCTCCCCATTTGGTGTAACAGATTTAGATCTGAGTTTTGTTTTTTCTTGGTATTGGTTGTGTACTACTCCTTGATTGTTTGTTGGTGCAAGAGATGATGAGGTGCCTCCCAAGAGCTATCAGAACTGTCCTTTTTTTGTATAGGTGTCTTCATTAGATGTTGGAACTACTAAAGTGATTGAGAAGCCTCCTTGTGGGTTTCGGGTTTCCGTTTTAAGGTCACGTACCTAAGTACAGGTGTCATGGCATCCTTTGTGGGTTGTCTCTTTTCTATATGAAGGGCGTGGCCTTTTCTTCTAAGTGTCGCGTGTAGAGTTGAGGTCCTTGTGAGGATTCCACTCTTGTTGTCCCCTGTGTTGGAGTGTTTATCTAGTGCTACCTTCTTTTCAGTTATGGAGGGTTTGATATGGAATGTTTGTTATGCAGGGTTTGATATGGACTGTTTGTTATGGAGAGTTTTGTTGTCTCATTTTTTGGAGTTCTTGTTGTCCCTTCTTGTGGGGTACCTGGTTTTGTTTTATCAACTATGGTCAATACTTTGTTGTCCCTTCTTGTGGAGTACTTGTTGCAGTTGTCTTGTGATGGTCTATACATTGAAAAAATTATTCCTAAGTCCTTATGACAGAGATCAAACCCTAGAGGTTTGATCCATGAACCTAAAACTATTTCTGAGCATATTATAAAGGTTTTCATCCACACATGTGATAGGTACATCTCTGTTAGATCAATAGGTAAGCTTGAGGTTTGTCGAAATTGACATTTTTTTTTGTTTTAAAATACCTAGATGACATTGGAATTGCGATTTACGGTAACGTCACTCCCATGGCACATACGTCGGAGATATATAGTTGTTCGTCGGTTGAGAGACATTACCATAAGTCAAAATTGTGATGTATGGTAGCGTCGCTCCCATGGTACATACATCGGAGATATATAGTTGGTTGTCGGTTGAGTGATGTTACCATAAGTCGAAATTGTGACATATGGTAACATCGCTCCCATGGCACATACGTCGGAGATATATAGTTGAACGTTGGATTAGCGATGTTACCATACATCAATATTATGACACATGGTAAAGTCACTCCCATAGCATCCACATAGTGGAGACCAATGAAATGGGACGTCAAAATTCTGATGTCTCTGACATCGTTATAGCGACGACTATATGGGATTTGGAAAGTCAAATCTGAGATGACACGTGTCCGCATGAAACGTCGAAATAGATACGATATCTATGGCATTGGAAAAGTGACATCATGTGAAATGACGTTTGAGGGGGTCTGTTGTTTTTCATTATCCCAACAATATAAAGTGGCAACTGTGTTGAATGCGTCATCATAATTTGACCCAAATGTCCTAGTGACGAGATTCAAAGGTTTGGAATAACTGCAAGTGATTTAGAAGAATCTATAGTACCACTTTTCCAAATGAAGCGTACACGACCTATTTTCGATGGACAATTTGTCAAGGTGGATAATGGACTAAAGTTTTTCCTAATTCACTTAATTATTTCTCAAATATTTTGGTTTCTACTAGAGCCCATGCATTTTGGTTATCTACCACATAATCTATGTAGAGTTGTTATTGCTAGATGTTTTATTTTCTTTCATTTTATTTTCTATACTTTTGTCTTTTACCATCATTCATTATTGTAATGTCTAGTGTGTTTTGCACAAATGGTTCTTCAGATCAAGCATATTCTTCCCTTTAAATGCATGCACTATTAAAATTAACTATAGCATTGTCCAAATTATTTAAAATCGGGCCCATGCTATAGTAAAGATGCATGAAGTATAGGTCATTAAAGTTTAATTTAAAAAGAAGCTATAATATTTTCTCTTATATGGCCCATGCTATAGTAAATATGCATAGAATATAGGTCATTAAAGTTTAATTTACAACGAAGCTATAATATTTTCTCTTATATCTAATGAAAAAAATGGTAATAAATTTTTTTGGTTGTGCTACCAGGAAAAGCATTTCCTACCTTGGATCCTAGAACAAGGGAGTGGATTACTAATGTGACTGAAGGTGATGTAGAATATGTGTATAAAGTTGTAAAGGTTGCACAAAAATCCTTTGACAGATTCCCATACCAAAAATAACTGATAATATAATTTCCTTTTTGTTAGTTTAAAGAATGTCAAAATTTCATGTTTTACTCTTGTTGATGTGAGTGGGAAATCCATACTATGAAGAATAAGATATTTTGAAAGAATCATTTTGAAGTGTTTGAGGATTACAATATCCATTGCATTTTTTTCTTCTCCAAGAATCTCTTTGAATTGTACCTTATGCCAATTTGGGTATATTGAGATTTTGAAGAAGGAAAAGCACTTTTGAGTATTGACTTTATCACATGGCTATGCTTGGGGAGAGATCATGTATTATTCTCCATATTGTTGACTTTCTCGAAAATCATAGTGACAAGATTTCATCTTCAAAGACATGGGACAACATGAAGCCTTATGAGAAAGCATCTTTGGTCGAAGTGTGAGTGTGGCTATTTTGTTGCTTTGTAGGTAGATACTTAATAACAAAACCTTATGATGATGAGGTGATTTAGTTTTATACTGCAATGTTGTAGTTAAATGATCCAAATTGAATCATTATATTTTTTATCATCTATTTCAATGCTTTCAAAGTGGAACAAATTGGAGGAATCAACTTGCGAGGTCATTTTAGTGGCAGGTCTTAGTTTGGAAAATTGGGGTCTAGAACCTTCCCGAGCCATTTTGAGGAATTAAATGACATTTTTGGGGGTTTTGGTCTCCAAAACCTATGCATGCCCCCTTTCCAGTGTTCTACACTTTGAGACCTTTCCAACGGTGCAAACCGTGTGTCAATCAAAGTTCATATGAAAACAATATGCCTCCCACAAGCTGACCCATCGTGTTGACCACCATGGTACAAGAGGATGCCATGTCAACCCCCATTACTCATGCATATGGGCTAGCCACGTGAATAATTTCAAGAATATTATAGAAGTTTCAAATCCCTACCACAATTGAAGGTTGAGGAAGTCAAAAACTTACCCCTAGATGGTTATCGAGTTATGTTAAATACCGGGCCACTAGGAGGAGAAGGGGTTTCATCCTATGTTATTGTATTTTGTTCCATAACAAAGAAGAAAAATTGGGAGTGGGAAATTAAATATCATAATAGAGGGGGTTAATGTTATGTAGTATCCTAATAGGTCACAGGTCTTAGGTAACTCCACAGAGAGTGTCTTCTCCCTTGTACTTGCATTATTTCCATACCAGAGAAAAGAGAGCAGAGCAACCTCACCTTCTGACTAGGTTTTCTCCCGTAAGTGTTTCCGAGAGAAAATCTTTGTTTTATCTTGTGGATGGAGTGTGATTGTAATTTAATGTTCTCTATTTTCTACATTTTAATTATTTCATGCATAATCAGAAAATCAATGACTAAATATTCTAGAATCTAAAGGAATTTAACCTTCATAGTGTAGATTTTAGTTTTATTTATCAGATATGTTGTGAGAAACTGTTCCAGTGGAATATCCATGATAATTTACATATCAATAAAAATCATGACAAATATTTAGATTGTCATTGTTGAATCCTAAGTGAGTCCTAATTGAGAGAAACGATAATTCTTAAATTATTGTGTCAATGGAGCACACACCTTGGACTTGGTCACTAATTTACTCTTAAAGACAAGATTGAATCTACTTGAATTTTCTTAAATCAAGATGCTCGAGATGTGGCTAGGGCATCTTCTTTTCATTTATTTATTCTTGAGTCATTGTGTATTTGAAGAGCCAACCACCCATAGACGCAAAGCCATTTCACGGCCATGTGGCTTGCTACTTCTCCATAGCCTCATTGATGTCTCTGCATGACTATGGAAACATCACCATCAATACATGAGATTTTGTTATGTCTTAATAGGATTGAGTCTTAAATCCTATGTCGTCTAGATACCATATTGGTTTTAATATAGTGAAGAGATAAAAAAAATGTTGGGTTGATTTTAATGTTCCAAAAAATGGTTATGATGTTTAGAGAAATCCCTTGGTGTGCATCACCTTAAGATATTTTACAAACTTGGTGTATTTTTAGTTAACACAAAATAATTATTGTTACACCTCAAAATTACTCACTTCGATAGTGTCTCAAGTGTCGTCATTACGAGTGTTGTAAGTGTCGCATCTTGTCTGCAAGTGTCCCATCTTGACTATAAGTGTTGCAAGTGTCAAAAATAGTATGCTGCCATATTGCCTATGTTGTGCCCATAACGACATCATGAAGACACTTAAGACACCTCAAAGGATAGTTTGGAAGAAGAAAAATCACTTGGCAAGAAGTACAAGCCCTTTGCCATTGGAAAAACCACTCAAAAAATGAATTTTGGAGAGGAGCGCTCCCCTACCCACTATCAGGGAGTGCTGGCGCTCCTTGAGCCTCTTTGGGGGAGTGCTTGAGCACCCTGTGCACCCTTATGGGGGATCCCTACCCTCTTTTGAGAAAATTATGGGTTTGTTGAGGCAAATTAGGGAAGAATCCCTCAAATCCTTAAGGTAGTTGGATTCGAATAGATGGTCAAGGAATGATCTTAGGGGAGATCCTAAACTGAAGGAGAGGAATCCTCAACTCATCCCAAATATCTCTCAAGTGGTTGGACTCATCCAAGGTTATATAAGGAGGCCTTCTCATGGTGAAGGGCACAATGGAGAATTGAGATTGATACCAAACTTATGATCCTGTAAGTGGTATTGAACAATGACAATTGAGAATTACATCAAAATTATGATCTCATGAGTGAGATGTCATAAAAGCAATCACTGGAGATTGATTGAGAAAAGGTTTTGGACAAGGAGAACGGGAAGAGGCCGTTGCACCTACATTCAAAGGATTGTAAGTACTTTTACTTGTTCTCATTAATATAATCAATGCTTGGCATGTTTCTTTCAAACTTGTACTTGTTCCATATAAGTTTGTCTATAGTAGATGGATCTATGATTGAGCTAATCTCAGTAGAGTAGGAATTCCATTGTATATTTGCTTGTTTTGTAGGACCTATCAAGGAGCTCAAGATCGAGGCTTGGCCTAGACTTTGCAAGGACAAACTTCATTCATAAGGTACATATATTTCTCCTTCTCTTTCTTCCATTAGCTTGATTAGATCTAAAAGGAAGTCAGTGTCCATGTTAAGCAACTTCTGTCTTGGCCTTAGGAGTTTAGAGACCAAGAGGGAATCCACTTGTCCGCAAGGGGATTCACCTACAATAGAAATCGATTACTCCACTGGGGAGGAGCTCTGATTTGATTCATTTCCTAGGTCTTGTCTTGGATTGATTTTCCCACTGGTTTGACCTTCTCCATGAATGTCTCTGATCCTTAGGTTTGATTGTTGGCTCTTGGATTTATCTTAAACACAAAAATTTTCATTTTTCTTGAGTTTTTTTTGAGTTTCTGGGCATTTCTTTGAGTTTTTGCAGCAGAGCGCTCCCTTTCCCTTAGCACCAGGGCATTGGCACTCCCTTAAAGTGTTCCACAGAGTGTTGGAGTGCTCTGTGTCCCCTTATGGGGGAGCACTACCCCATTTTTGCAAAAAAAATTCTTAAAAATTGGTTTTTTCTCAGTCTTTTTGCTGATTCATTTGCTCAGGGTTCATGCTATATTAGTGTGTCCTTGTTTGACCCTCAAACCACCTTGTTTTCTAAGGATTCATCATCTCTTGTTTGGATTTTTTGACATTTTTCCTTACTTTTCAATAACTCTTTGATCTTCACGATTTGAAGTCAATTTGTCATTTTCTTCTCGTTTATCTGAGTGAGTGAAAACTTTGTAAGGAGTTTCAAAGGTCTTTTTCACTTTTCCTTTTGATATTCAAGTCATCTTTTCCAAGCTCTTTCTCCTTCCTTTTGAGTTTTTGGCTTTCTGTTTCTTGTTTGATCACAACAAGGGTGTCTTTTGGTTTATGTGAAGTTTGCTTCCAGATTGCTTAAATCTCACAAATCTTGAAGTCCGATTAGCATAGGAAGCTTTACATCTACTGGTTATCAATCACATACAACCATTTTAGCATTGAATTGGATTCCTTATTGAGGACTATTGCATGAGGTTTTTTCATCTTAGTGTTTGACAGTGAAAGGAAAATCCTTCTCCTTCCCTTAATTAGACATTCAATGAAAGAAAAGATTACTTATCATTTCTTTTGCATGTTTTGGGAACTGAGTCATAATATCATCAGTCTTCACTCTCATACACCTTTGAGTAAACAACAGCCACTAAAATCATCACTTAACTAAAATTTATCAGACTTTTTAGATCTTTGTTAGCAAACAGACATTAGTTTAAGGTGTAGGGCTTTGGAATAGGTTGAACGGATAACTTTCCAAAGCTATCAAACAAACTTAGCATCTTGTGATAGGGAGAGAAAATCCAATTGTAATATAGTCTTTCTAGGATCCCTCTCTCACACAGGCGTTACACACAAGGTCGCATTCGGGTGAGTTACAGAGATTATCCCTCTGTGGCCCAACTGTTTGTAGTGGTGAGATTGTATATTGGGGGTCACTTGAGGGTATACCCACTGTTGAAACAGACCTTGAATTTTTTATTCTTAAGGATAAAAGATTTGTAATTTTTGAGTCTTTGCTTTTTCGGATTTCTTAAAACAAGAATTTCATCACCTATAAATTCATGACGCATTTTTATTGTTTATTTTTGGAAAATGAACGGAAAAAATCTAAACGAATATAAGTTTTCAAACACTCTTTGAAAATCTTTTAAACGGGCAGTAATTTAAAATTTACGAATTTTAAATTAAACCTAAAGAAATCGGGATTTGGGGTTTTGCATAAACAAATGTTTGATGCAAATTGAATTGTGAAACCCTGATCCCCGATTTCCCGATACTTTAAGACTTAATTAAAACATAAATTACTTAATGCTCAATTAAAAGGATTTAAAAGTTAAGTTAATCACGTCGCGATATCGGGTTTCGCGGTTCTATAAGATCATGTAATCTTGTCATCGTTTTTTCCGATTTCCTGATTTCACGATACGTTTGATCCTTAAGTAGAGATTCGAATTAATCTAATCCCCACTAAGAATGATTAAGAGTTAAATATTTACATTTCCATTTCGTAATTTCGGGATTCACAATTCTATAAGAAGCGTGTTTCTTTTCATCATTTTTCCCGAAATCCCGATCACCAAAATCCCGACTCACAATTCACTTTGAAATAAATTATATATCTTTTAGCCTTAATATTGATTAATGAGTTGAATCAGATAAGATTAAATCATGTTTTAAAAGAAACAAGACATCACCATTTTGCGATTTCGGGATTTGCAATTCCATGAGAGCACGAACTCATGTCATCAGATTACCCGAAATCCCGATTCCCAATTTTCCGATTAACGAAATCCTGAAAAGGTCTAATCTCGATCAATTAACATACTAAAAACATTTTAATTTAAAATAATACATCGCGATTTCGGCAATCAGGATTCTTCGATTACATATTTCTTGGACATCAAAAGTGTCGAAACTCCGAAAAACAGGTTTTCAAATTTAACTCAAAAATTAACGCTAATAAATCATCCTTCTAAACAGGTTTTAAAGTTAATCTTTCTTCGAATGTCCATTAATGCGTCGTTTTCCAATTAATTAAGTTTCTATTATATTTGAAAACACCGAGAAAGCCTAGGTACAGGCATTAAATGCATATCTTCGAAAATATCTTTCGCATTAAGAGCTTTAACTTCGTAATAGAGGTACAAATCTCAATATTTTTATGATATATTCGAAGAAAAACATTCGAAACGTCTGTATTTCCTTTTCAAAGCTAAGTCTTCTCATCCACTCTCTGTGACATATTTTCAATCTTAACGCAGAGCTATGGAACCCAAAAAAGCTCCGAAGAAAACTGAAGACCAGCAAGAAGGCGATATTATTTCTGATACTATTCCACTCGGCGTACACTCCATCAAATCATGGACTGGAATTTCCGAAAAGCTAGAGGATGAGCTTAAATATGCAGCCACTGATTCGGAAAATCACCTCCGAGACATTTCCGAGTCTGAGCTTCATAAGGTTGTTGTGCGTCCGAGACTTGTGTCATATACCGATATGATCGCCTGGGCTCTGGATAAAGTGGATATTCCAACAAGAAGAATTTTGAACGAGCAAGGAGTTGTCATCGGCTCATTCAGGCCTGAGCACATTCAAGTAATGTATAAGCTCTTGTCCAATTATAGACACACCTTTAATTCTGAGGTCTTAGCCGAATTTCAAAGAAAAGAATGCATTGAAGTGGGCCAGACATACCCTGACATGATTAAAAGATGGGCCAGGGATGAAAATAAGTTTAGGGCAGATGTACATGGGATTTATGCCTCAGCTTCCTTAAACGAATACATGGTTTATGTAGCAATGATGTTATGTAGACTCTTCGGGAGAAAGGATCCTTGTCACTTTCATGCCGACTGGACACCATTCCTAGAGGAAGTTTCAGAAGGACGCAGTTTTAACTGGCATAAAATTTTGTCAGATAACCTCACAAAAGAGGTTGTTAAGTATAAAGAAGCCAAGTCAAAAGGACAGCCTGTGTCATTTTATATGTTTGCTTATATTATGGATGCCATTTGTTTCATGACTCCTTTTCCATTAATAAATTGGAGTTGGAATATTTCTTGCCTAGAGCCTGTTCATAAATACCACTCAGCCCTCTGGGAAGAAAACGCAAAAGATGTTTTTATGATGTCTGTCATTATGTAATTATCCCTCTGCACAAAATATTATTTGGATGCAAACCCCCTCGCATTCCTGACGCAGTTGTAGAAAGCCTCAAATCGTTTGTCGACTGGTTTATTGAGGAAACTTTTTCCTATGATAGGGTTTATGGCTGTTCCATTCCACCTCATGCGCTCCCAAAATTCTTACCAGATAGATTGGTATGCAGAAAAGTGGCTTATCAGTTAGCCAAGGGTGGTATTGGGTTAGAATTAAAAGCCCTTCAGAAAAAAGTATGGCCATCTTTCCCTGTTCATATCGGGAAATTTACTTTATTAAACATAGGTCATTCTAAATCAGAGGCCGAGTCATTAGAGGAAGTTAAGCTAGTAGACATCGAACCCAAGAAACATGACCCTTATCAAATAATTAGTCAGCATTACATACATTGCAATTTGAAAGCGTATGAATATGAAGTTTCTCCTTATGATGATATTTTCAGAAATGTTAAAACTTATGAAGAAGTGCAGAATAGAGTGCAAGCCTTGTCACCTGACTCACAGGTGGGGTTTGCATCTTTTCAACGACATAGGCGAAGCTTCCTGCCGAAGACTTTACAAGGTGAAATATCGACTTCATTTCCAGAACAGGAAGAAACCCCCCCAGGGTTTGAAACTGATACTCAGGATAAGTCAAGTGACAAAGACAAGTTGAAAGATCCTGAATTACCTCCTCAAAACACAGAGGGTTCTCAAATAAAAGAACCAGGGACAGAAAAGGGAAAAGGACTGGAAACAAGTCCAATAATTCTTGATGATATTCCAGAGAAGATTGGAGGAAATGTTTCAAAGGAACTTGGCAGTCCTATCACAGCTTTGACTCCAATACAGTCTACTTTCAGAACCCCTCATGAAGGAGTTCTATACGTCAGTGATCTAGAGCCGATTTCGAGAGATGAAATCCCCCCATCTGATTATTTTTTCAGCAAAAAGCGAAGGGTTGTTTTGAAACAGGAAATTCATCCTGTAGGAGAAAGATCGATTAAGAAGCATAGATTTATTATCGATGGGGAAAAACTCAGGGATGGAGAATTCGATACGGAGTTAGCAGGAACAATGGGTGCTATAGCATCAACAACCATATATTCTGTAGGAAACCTAACAACTATGCTTGAATAGAAAGATCAAGAAATAACCTAGTTGCAAGACAGACTGAAGGAAAATGAAAAAATTATTGGCTGGGGGATACAGAAGGGTCTAGAACAAGCTAGACTCAAAGACATGCAAGAAATCAAAAAGATGAATAAAAACCTGGAAGAGGCAAAACACATGATACAGGTCACTCAAGAACAGGCTCAAAAGCTGGGCGATGAAAATAAATTTTTGCAAGATAGGATTATTTCAATTGCTAACCAAGTAATTGAAATCGAACATTTCAGGACTCAAGCATCAGAGATATCTGCAAAAATAGAAGAGGAACAATAGAAAGTATTCTGCAATCTGGAAATGATCCAGAACTATTTTCAGGAATCAAATAGGTCCATGGAACAGGTGTTCCAGAAAGAAAGAGAAGCAAAAGCAGCGAGGACTACTTTTTAGAAAGCAGTTACTTCTTCATTAAAAGATGAAATTGGAAAAAATCAGAAATTATCTATTTCTAAACAGATGAAAGGGGATGTAATGATAAAAGTCTAGGAATCGAAATTGGCTGAATATAAAAGAATTACAAAGGAAGTCAACGAAGACTGTCAAAGAATCTTTAATCTCCTTGAAAAAGATTCATTAAATATTGGGGCAGATGGTTGTTCTGGGTTATTAGGCGAAATCAACATTGTTAGGCATCAGCTGAAGTCAAGAGAAGAGATCAAAGAAAGGAAAGCAGAAATCTCAAATATTAAATTGGTCAACATTGCAGAAATAAATAAGTGGATGGTAGCTTCAAGTTTAAGGTTGGAAAATGTTAAATTCACAGAGAAAACAATAGAAAGTCAGTTGCCAGACTTACAAAGAGGATTTTTCTCTTTCGAAGCAAATGAGATACCTGAGGCTCCCAGGATATTAGTAAACTTTTTGGGCAAATGTGTTCAATGCGTTGAAGCAGAGAAAGAAAGTTCGTCAATGCAGATTTAAAACTTTAAGAAATGTTTTTACTTATTATAATTTTGAAAGAAATTGTAAACAGTTAACATTATTTTATGTAACCGTAATATTAGGGAGTTGGTTAGTTACCAACAAGAAACTTTGATAGAAATGTATAAATACAGTTTCAAAAGACTAAGCAGAGGCTTCAGAAATTTTGGGAGATAACCATTTTTGTAAATTGAGTTTTGAAGTTCATTGGAATATAAATCGCAAACAAGATTCTGGATACTGCAACTTTGTAACTATGTGTCTTCCCCTGTTTACCATGCTTTGTTAAATTTCCCTTTTAAGTGTTTTTCTAACAGTAAATCAATTTGAATATTATATACATTGTTGTTTATTATTCCGGATTGGTTTGGATGTTGAACGTATTACAGTCTTTCCTCTTAAATTACTTTAGTAATTTTAAGACCTGTAAAACCTTCTGTTCCTTAATATTTAACTCTGTTAGAAATCTTGTTTTTCTTTCATCATCGTTAATTGAAGTATAATATTCTTTCTTGATAAAATCCTTATATTTCTCTGTATTGTGTTTCATTGTTTACAATTTCAAAAAATGTTACAAAACCAAGAAACGGCCTTGAATGTGTTTTTACATTACTGTCATAGATTTTAAAATCGTTTTCATTGATCTCATCCCTGAAAATCTGAAGTAACAAATTGATTAAAAACCCATTTTATAAACCTTTAAAACTTTATCATCCATGACTGTCCCTAATAGCAGACAACCTAACGTAGAACCGGGCCTTCAGGATCAAACTAGCATTGCCCTAAGTTTATTTAATACTATTTTACAAACAGCGACAAATAGGGCTGAACTAGAACGATCATGGGCTTCTATTGAACGTGACATTAGCATCCAAGAGCAACAAGAAGCGAGACAAAGACAGTTGAGAAACTGAATCTGCTCTGATCTTTCTTTAAATTCCTTAATTCCAAATCTTATCTTTAAATCATTATCGGATGCCTTGACGGTATTTTTTATAGCCTTAAAACATAAACTCAGGAACAACATATTTTTGGTGCCATTGCCAGGGACTGAAGAAACGAATCATTTCCCTGGGAAAAACGACATTGACCCTTTCTGTTGTTGGTAGTGAAAAAGAACAGAAAACTTTCTAAGGCTAAATTTTCTTTCACTTGGCGACTCCACATTAAATAAACTGGCTAGTAGCCATAAGAACACCAAAAAA
>SNQJ01S0001739.1:2127-86514 GCA_010110895.2 Picea sitchensis
ATGGGTTGCACTAGAATCTATAATCCATGAATCAGATGAGGAATTAATTGCAACAAGAGCATGATGATTACTTTTCTTAGGAGCAGGATCTTCTTCCTTCTGCTTCTTGACTCCCTCTAGAATGAAGTTTCCAAGGTTGTTCTGTTGAAGTGCATGTGCCATAAGATCAATCTGTTTCTTCATGCATGTGGATTCTTCATGATTTAGTTTATTACAGTAAGTGCACTCCTTTCCCTTCTTCTTCTTCTTGGAATCTGAAGAGTCTTTGGAACATGAAGAATCATTAAAGGATTTGGAATATCCCTCCTTACTATTTTGTTTGAATGACCCTTTTCCATCCTGCATGGTGAGTGCATATGCTTTGGGATATTTCATGAGGCCCATATGTATGAGTTTTGTCTGCTCTTATGTAAGAGACTCAGTGAACTAATCCAACGTAGGCATTTTCCAATTTGTTCCAAAAAGACATCTGCCAGAATGGAAATTGGAGACATATACAGTGTATTATGGTCCTAGCTTGGCCAATATTGTTAGAATAAGTTGTTTCTCTTGTGTAGACTTATCAATACCACATTCACCCAAGCTTAATAGCAAAGATTTAAATTTAGTAAAAAAATCTTGTGTATTATCAAAACTTTTAGGGTCTAAGGTATTCAAATCTACCTCAAGCATATGACCTCACATCTCATCCTGCTTTCCAAAGAGTCCTTCCAAGGTGGTCCAGATCTCGTTTGGAGTCTTGCATGCGGCAACATCAAACCACAAATCAGTGGAGATTAACTCAAGAAGTATTCCTATGGCCTCATCCTTACGGTTCGCCCATCTCATCTTCTCAATCGCTAATGTAGGTTATGTTTCTGTTGCCATCGTCAAATTATACAATCCTTTCCTTCTGAGTTGGAATTTTGTCTTGGGCTTCCAATCAAAATAATTGTATGGTGTGAGGATTACCACCAAGTTTGGTTGTATAATAGTTGGCATATCCATCTCTCCCACTAATTCCAAGAACCCCTAAAAATTTACTCTCAATCTGCAAGTGAAAATTTAAGAAATTAAGAATTCATATCGGTTTCAGGAGATATCTTGCGACTTATTTTCTGAGCAAACGGTGAGTAATCTCGCCAAACGGTTGAAAACCCACTTCCAAAATGGGCCGATTTACTTTCCTTATGGGTTGTTTCCTCCAAAACGTAATATTTTGGGAGCAATGAATGTGGAAAGGTACGAACACGAATTCATATCAGTTTCAGGAGGCTATCTTGCGGCTCACTTTCTGAGCAAACGATTGAAAACCCACTTCCAAAATGGGATGATTTACTTTCAACGTGAGTTGTTTCCTCAAAAACATAATATTTTGGGAGGAACAATTGTTGAAAGTTACGACCACGGATTTAGCTCGTTGAAACCTCGATTTTCCTTATTCTTTGGTTTGTCTGGCTTGCTCCAAGCAGCATAGCTTTGATACCATGTCAGTGTTTCATGGAAACCTGCATAGGAGAACTAGCTAAAGCAAGTACAAAAAAATATTATCAATAAAGGAAGAGAGATTCAATATGGAAGAATGAGAAAATATATTCACACTACTCCAATGAGCTGGTGATTGATACATAGATCATGATCAATATGATACAATGAATGAGTGGAATACACTCATATATAGGGAAGAACATTCCATAATTAAGAAAAACAATCAAGCATTTAGCTTTCCTTAGGAATGCATGCATGCATAATAGTGATGGTAAAAATAGAAAGTCTAAATAGAACTAGTCAGTTAACTCCCACTAAACTAGTGTGTCAAAAATAGAAATTTCTCCAACAATAGCGGAGTTCATGAATCCCGCCTACGTCTTCGATCCATTGTCTCAATGGGTGAGGATTTATTATTCTTGTTAAAAGCTTTAAAAGTAAATAACAGTAGTGCCAAAAGGTTACAAAAATGATCTTGTCTTTTTCTACCAGATCTCAAGAACCCAAGAAAACTGACGGCACTGAAAACGGATGACCGAAGATCCCAGAAATGGCCTACAATGATGTGTTCCTCAATAGATTCCCTGCATAAAAATGGCTTCAAGAATTCCTGGTTTGTATAGATCTGAAGTTGGTAACCATCTCCCAACTTTCCCCCAATATCTGGCCTCAAAACGGGCCCAATATCCCCAAATATTGTCCAAAAATCTCCAATTCTGCTAAATAAAAATAATAAAATCACTATTATAATGTAAAAAACCCACTTCTGAGAAATATTAGGGCGCAACCCCTTATTAGTTGGCCCTTGGTCGTATTGAGGGTGGCCATGTGGCCTCGGGCTTATCCCTAGTGTGTTGACCCCTGCTATCTTGGATCCTGGACGCGTGAAGGTGGCCATGTGGCTACAGGATGAGCCTACATGTGCCCCCCCAACTAGATAGACCCCCTGATCCTTGGCCTTTGGTTATGCACCTTGGTTAGCGGGCTAACCCAACTGATCAAGTGTTAACCCAACAAACATCTGCGCTAACCGTTACACCTGGGCACATGGTATTATCTGCCAAAAACCGTGGCTGGATCCACATATCATTCAAGCCAACCGTTGGATTTTAATCCTATGGTTCTATGCTATGGGTTCTATGGAGAAGTTGCATCAGGGGTTAGGGCCTATCCCTAGCCCTAACCTCCGCCAAATCCAACTAGTAGCAAGGCTAAATAGAGGTTGTGTCATTATAGGTTAATTAATACCCTGTAGGCAGGCTAGAAGCCTGACCTATGCGAGGTCTTGGCCACCCAAAGAGGTCACGGGTTCGACCCCCACGAACCCTCAACAATCTTTTAACCAATGCTACCAATAAAAGGGTATCACATGGCAGCCCATGTCTGGGCCACATGGCACCATACCATATGCCCACATAAACTTCCACATGTCAAAAGATCATTCGACCACTTGTATGATGAGGTGTCATCCTAGCCATATTCCATTGTACCTGCCACATAAGCATACGGGCATGCCACATGTCACCCTTTCAATGGTGACACGTGTCACTCTCGGATTGGTCCACCTATACCTGCCCAGTCAGGAACCTGTCCATGTCACTATATGGTCAGTTGCCACATGTCTCCTCCGGATGTTGCCACATCATCTCCAACTGTACTATGCCATGTCAATTGTACAGTCGTTTGACCTATACAGTCAGCTTCCACGTGGCACTATACGGACTGTACAGTCATCATTTTTTGCCTGTTTGGCCAAATGAATAGACCATGATATCTGGAGCATAAAATGTCCATTTGAGCTCGTTCAAGTTGTGTTGGGTCCGTATCGAAGAGTTCTATGCACATTTTTGTTTTGAATCCATTCTGAGAACTCTTATTTTTAGGCCTTTCTGAGCCCCATCAAGCACCTGGATCGAATTTTGGATCACACCTCCCCACTAAAGACCTTTTGGTCAACCAAAAGGTTACAAAATTAACCTTTACTGATTACATACTCATAAGGACAAAAACAAAAGATGATGTTGTACAAAAATGATGTTATAACAAGTCATCATTTCAACATGTGTGATTACATCAATGGAAGCAAAATACAATGAAGATGTGACATCCACTTCTAGAAAAACCAAGTGGCTAGTTTATTTCCTTCATAGTGTTCCTATTGCTTCATTGGTAATGTCTCTTCCTTCGTGAGTACATGCACAATCCTTTTTTCCTTCTTTGGACAAAGCTCCAGATTAAGCTTCCAACAATTATCCTTTTGATGTCCACCCCTGTTGCAATAAGTGCAATGAGTTTTTGGCATCCAGACTTGTTTACCCTTCTCTTTCTTCTGTTGTGGAGTTGAGTCTTTATGTCGTGTCTCCTTCCTAGTCGACATAAACTTCCTGTACAAATATTTTCTCTTCCAACACTTGGCCACACAATTCTTAGGTGAATGACAAAAAGTACATGGATACATATTCCACAAGTTTTGAACTACATGATTATGTTTTTTATAATCAAAAGGAGATTTGGAAAAATCATGACCATTATACCTTCCTTGTTGATATTCACTTTGCTTTGGAGATGACTTGTATTCACTATCACAATCAAGGAGTGATACGCCATCACCTTTCGTGAAGTGTTCTTACAATGACTTAAGCTGGCCATTTGAAGCATTGCATGCTTTCGATGTTTTGGAACCCATATTGGAGGATGATCCAAACTCCTCTTTGCCATATCCCAATCCTAATAATGATTTATTTCCACAACCTCTATGGGATTAACAATACCTTGACCTTTATTTCCAAGGCCCTTTCCTTCATAACCCATCTTGGTTAGCAATATCAAACCTATACCTCTTGTATGTTTTTCAAATGCAACAAAACCATCTTTATGGGAATAAGGAGAATTTGATAAATGACCTTCACTACATACCTCGGAGATGTTTTTTGAAACAAATGTAGAAATCAATTCCTTCGATCCTTCTTTGTCTTTGTTGTTCTTTGAATCTTTTTCTTGAACCGATCTCTTTCGTTCCAAGTAGTCTTGATACAACACTTTCACCATTTCGGACATGGAAAAGAGAGTTTTTCGCATATCCTTCTCATCTTGCGAAAGTCCCTCTTTAGATTCCATTTCATCAACTCAGATGTGCTTTTCCCTGGCAAACATGCAAACTCAAATTCCAACCGTCAACTAGCTTTGATACCACTTGATCCAAAAAGATATTTTAAATGATAATGGTTGAGTTATTATGCATGTGTTTATTAACCATTTAGGAAGCTGAATGAAAGAGGAATAATTATAGAGGAAATATGACAGCCATATACACATATACCGATCTGAAATAAATAAATAAGAACAACAAATCATAGAACACCAAAGTGATAACGGAGTTCGGCAATCTCGCCTACGTCTTTGTGCCTTTGTCTCAGTGGGTGAGGCTTTCTTATTTTTGTTCAAATATTTAAAAGTGCATCATAGTAGTGCCAAAAGGTTACAAAGTTGATATGGTCTTGTTATACCAGATCTCAATAACCCATCAAAACTGACGACACTGAAAACGGATGACCAGAGCTCCCAGAAATGGCTCACAAAGGTGCGCTCCTCAATAGATTCCCTGCATAAAAATGGCTTTGTCTTGGAAAATATTCAGCATGAACCTGCTCTGAACCTCCTCCTATAGCTTCAAGAAGCCCTTGTTTATATATATCTGGCCTCAAAAAGGGCCCAATATCCCCCAATATTGGCTAAAAATCTCCAATTCTGCTAAATAAAATCAATAAAATCACTATTATAATGTAAAAAAACCAGTTCTGAGAAATATTAGGGCACAACCCCTTATTAGTTGGCCCCTGATCATATTGAGGGTGGCCATGTGGCCTTGGGCTTATCCCTGGCGCGCTAGCCCCTGCTATCTCGGCTTCTGGATGCATGAAGGTGGCCATGTGGCCGCGGGATGAGCCTACACATTCCCCCCAACTGGATAGACCCCCTGATCCTTGGCCTTTGGTTATGTACACTGGTCGACAAGCTAGCTCGACCGATCGAGTGTTAACCCAACAAACATCTGTTCTAACCGTTACACCTAAGCACATGGTATTATCCTTCAAAAACCATGGTTGGATCCACATATCATTCGCAGCAACCATTGGAGTTTCGGCTTATGGTTCTATGCTATGGGTTCTATGGACAAGTTGCACCAAGGGCTGGGGCCTATCCCCATCCCTAACCTTCACCAAATCCAACTAGTAGCAAGGTTAAATAGAGGCAACACCATTATAGGTTATGTAATACCCTGTAGGCGAGCTAGAAGCCCGGCCTATGCGAGGTCTTAGCCACCCGTAGAGGTCATGGGTTCGACCCCCACGAACCTTCAACAATCTTTTAACCAATGCTACCAATAAAAGAGTGCCACCTGGCAGCCCATGTCTGGGCCATGTGGTACCGTACCATATTCCCACATAAACTACCATGTGTCAGAAGATCATTCGACCACCTATATGTCGAGATGTCATCCCAGTCATCTGCCACTGTACCTTCCACGTAAGCGTACGGGCATGCCACATGTCACCCTTGTAGTGGTGACATGTGTCACTCCCGAATTGGTCCACCTGTACCTACCCAGTCAACAACTTATCCATGTCATTGTACAGTCATCTGCCATGTGTCTCCTCTAGACACTATCACATTGTCTCCAACTGTACCCTACCACGTCAGTTGTATGACCGTATGTCCTATACAACCATCTTCCACGTGGCACTGTATGAACTGTACAGACTATACAGTCATCATGTACTACTTTTTTGTCCAAACGAACATACCACAATATCTGGAGCATACGACATCTGTTTGATCACGTTCAACTTGCGTTGGGTTTGTATAGACGAGGTCTACGCACACGTATGTTTTGAATCCATTCTGAGAAATTTGGTTTTTAGGACTTTCTGAGCCCCATCAAGCTCCTGGATTCAATTATGGATCAATACATATAGCCACTAACTATTGAATAATGCATTAGAAAGGAAAATAAACCTATCCAATAATGTGTCTACTGTTTGGAAGGCTATAACACCATTTTTTCCTCTTGTGGGTAAATGGTTTGTTTGGAAATAAATCAATGGGTAAAATGTTCCTAAAAGAGTTTAAATGAGTACTTTCGAACCTTTCATTGGTTCTCCACTTCCACTCTCTCCTCCAAGTTGTCCTATAACACATTTGAAATGCATATAGACATTAGTGTAAGTACTTATATTGAAAAAAAACTAATAATTACAATCAAATTATGATGCATCCAATGATAGTTACAAAATTTCAAACATGCTTGATACCTATGAATCGCCAACCAAAACATTTTCCAAAATGGAAGAAGGCTTCCCCATACCCAATATTCCCTCCTCGTTACCCTGAGATTTGAAAATTTCAATTGTAATTCATTTCGTTTTTAAGTTATAATTTGAAATGAAAGTACAATTTTCATAACAAAAAAAAAATTCAAACATGCAATTATAACTATGAATCGCCAATCAAAAAAATTTCCAAAATGGAAGAAGGTTTCCCAATACCCAAGGTTCTCCCCTAGTTACCCTATGATTTGAAAATTTGAATTGTAATACATTTTTTTTTAAATTAAAATTTGAAATGACACTGCTGTTTTCATAACTAAAAAAGTTTCAAACATGCAATTATACCTGTGAAGTCCCAACCTCTACAAAAACTTATATGCTAAATGACCTTAGTTCAAAATTTAATGTTGAATCATTTAACATCTGAGTGAACTACAATTTATGAACATAAACACTTTGTGTTAATTCAAAAGTTGTGATGAAATGGATCGAATAATAAAAGAATTATCATAGAATGCATGAAAGATTTGACTTGATTGTAATACATATCAATCTCATTCCCTCTTTCACATGCCCTATAAATCATTTCCAACCACTGCAACACAACTTTGCATAATCTTGTACCTCTTTGAGGCTCGTGCAGTCTATCTCATAATCTATCTTATAAACAAATATTTCATGGGAACTAGATCTCACTCTCTGCTTGTTGAAACCAACATCAATACCAATAAGAGATGAATTTATATTATGTTCTATTGCATCACTTGCGTCCTTGCCAAATTGTGAAGTGGCCTCCATATCTGAAGGTAAAGAAACCACCCTTGTTGGACAAGATACCAAGGGTGGTGTATTTGAAGGCAATGATGGATCTTGAAATCCACCTCTCTGATTATAAATTTGACCTTTATCAACACCATAATACTTGGATGGTAGGTCGTTATAATGTGGGTTCATATTCTCAAAACATTCTGCATAAATAAATAGCACAAATAATATGGCACCTCATCATTCCATGGAAATCTAGCATATGCTGCCAAAAATCAGTCATAAAGATGGATAGTGATGTTAGGGTTCTTGAAATATTGCACCTTCAACATCGCTTTCTTTGGTCCTTCCTTAAAATTAAACAATGATTTTGCTTCCTCTTTTCAGACCCTTTTCTCTATTTCGGGCCATTTATCAAGGCCCACCACTGCTTGCTTGTGTCTCCTCATCATATCAATGAAAGTATTGGTCATTGGCCCAAGGTTATTATATACATCAATGAAGTTTTAAAAGAAATGAAAAACAAACTCCAAGCTTTGTTTTCTCTAAGCAGGGAGATCCATTTGTTGAAGATCCTGCTTCAACTTTGCATGGTGGGATGTGAAGTGTTTAAGGGTCATTTCTTAAACAATTCCTTCTCAAGGTAGAACCTCGTCAATGTATGAGGGATAGGTGTTAGTAGGGGTGTAATATTCATTTTGATGAAAATGCACCTCTAGTTCACCTTCACCCTAAGCCTCCACTTGATATCCACCCTTTGCTTCATTAATTCCCCCAGCATTAACCAAATCCTCTACATATTTAAAAGCATTTGCATATAGTTACGACAATGCACAAAAACATGTCCATATGCACTTGATTTACATAAAAAAAAATCAATTTTCCAACCATATATTGTTGATGTGATTGGGGGTGTACATTGGGCGACATGGTGGAATGTCTATTCAATATTGACCTATTACAACTTCCCCCTAAATCATCACAACAAGATGATCGCATTGATACTTCATGTAATGGATCATCTATTTCATCACCTGCACATGATTACACTCTCTTTCATGATGCCTGTTGAGTCTCCATTTTGACACCTCTATTACCTTATATTATCTTCTATTTGGGTCAATTTTACCTCTGACATGTGCATATGTTGTCTATTTCCTCCACAAACCTATCGTGTGACCTTATCCATATGCATAAAGAGGTAACCCATGTTAAAAACATTGTTTTTTTTTATTTCCTGATTAAATTGGGATTAAATGGTTGATTGTTTATGCTCCTAATCACTTTGATTATTATTATTAATAAGCTTCATGAAAAGGCATCACCTCATCTGGTACTCATCTTCGGGATTCATCCAGTACTTCTACTGGTCTGGTACCACAACAACCAATTGTTTTGTTCTGGTACTCTGCCTGATCCAGTACCAACACCGCAGTGATATGGTACCAACACTGCGTTGATCTGGTACCACCTATGTGTTGATCTGGTACCAACTCTATGCCTATTCCAGTACCACCATTGTGTTTATCCAGTACCCAGATCTATTGTTGTGCTAGTCTGGTACTAAACCCCTACCTACAAGATTAGCGTTTTGAACGAGTATGCTGGTGGTGGTTCCAAGAAATTAGTTGGATGGAAGTATCCTTATATATTTTGAAGATCATGATAGACTTCATCACTCATGCACTTCGTGTCATGAGGATGAAGTCCATTCCTTGATATACTATATGATTCACCAATTGTAATATTTTGTAAACATTTGATAATTATCCTTAGACCTTGATTGTAACGATTGACCTTCTTTAAAAGGGATGTTGTATATATGATATAAGGGAGAGAGAATGATATACATTGTTATGTTGAGAAATGAAATGTTGAATTACTGATTCACTTGATCAATTGAAGGAATATGAATGCTAGTTTGTGAAATTCATGGGTGAGTAAAGTGTTTATTCTGTAATTTATTTAGAGGTACCTTGTTGGTTCGGCAAGGGCCCATCACCCCAACCAAGGTAAGCCTCCCTCTATATGTCTTAGTGTGGCATACGTTAATTGTGTGAGTGTGAAAATATAATAGTTGTGTGTTGCAAATGATTCTAAGTATATGAACTTTCCGAAGTACAATACATATTTCTAAATAGATTTGATTTTGGATCAGTGTGAATGAACAATTATACATTGAGCATAGTAGATAATTCTATTTTCATTTCTGAAGAGTGATATTTAGTTAACAAAAGTTGGATAGATGTTTGGGATTGTTAAATAAGCAATTTTTATTGTTTTGAATTTATGATTGTGTTGTTCTCAGTAGGTATAGGAACAATAAGACTTCATCTCTCACCTTCATGCTCCATGTAATGAATTCTTTCAATCATATTGACCGTCTCTTTTATTGAATAAGGTTTGATTGGAATTGATTAGGTTATGATTGGTCTCTTTCTAAGAGTAAAGAGAATTAATTGTTAATTTCTATTTAATTGCTACAGGAAGCAAGGTCTCACCTCATCTCTTCATTTCATGAGCCTACAATGAACAGACTTGTTATCTAAGCAAGAACCTTTTCAATTGAGTGTTTTTTTTAGAGTTTTACTATGAGATTTATTTTCTAAGTTTAAATTTGTGTGAAGTATTCAGATATTCCAAAAATAGAGTGTTATGTTATTAATTATTTCTTGATTGAGATCAATACAACAGAGATAGATAGTTTATCTGCTTTCGGCACATATAGTGTAACAACTCTTTTGATTATGAATCCCAGATTAACATATAAATTAGTGCAATATACTAAGCATATATATACACCAACATTTTGGCGTCATTTTTTGGAAATTGAATTAAGATCAGGGAGGGTTTTGAATAAACCAAATCCTACTGTGGTTATTCGAGAAGAAGAACAAGTAGATAATCAAGCAGTTCAATAAGAAGAACAAGTAGATAACCAAGCAGTTGGAGAAGAAGAACAAATGGATAACCAATCATATGAAGAAAGAGACACCCCTGTACAAAAGGAAATTCCTCCTCACACTTATCACCCAGTAAAAATACCTCAGAAAACTAATCCTCCCCCTTATCCAGAAAGGTTACTTGTGAAAAAATCTGAGGTGCCTCTAGGGCATAATCTAGAGACTGAACTTAGAAACATATGTGTAAATATTCCCCTACTTCAGGACATCAAGGATATTCCTATTTATGCTAATATTGTAAGGGATATTTGCATTAAAAATCTATGGAGGAAGAGGAAGGAGCCTCTTGTTATACAGGTGGTTGGACAACTATCATAATTTATATCAGAAATGGCATCTAAATATAATGATCCAGGAAATCCAGTGGTGACCATAGACATTAATGGTGTTTCTTTTCCAAACACACTTATTGATCTAGGAGTAGAAATAAATGTTATGTCGGTTGACACCATGAAAACGCTGCAACTAAATCACCTAAGACCAACACAGACTTTGTTGGAATTAGCAGACAAATCAGTTATCGGCCCAGCAGGAAGTCTAGATGATGTAACAATCACTTTGGCCTCTTGGGAGTACCTTGTGGATTTATTAGTGATTCATCATAAATACTCCAAACCAAGACACCTAGTGGTGCTTGGCCGACCTTGGTTGGGCACTGCTGATGCATTTATTATTTGTCGATCTGGAGAGATGACAATCTCCAATGGGAGCCAATGTAAAAAACTTATCCTCTTTCCTCCTACCCAACCAGCCACTGAAGTTCCCTTCTAGTTGGAGAATCCCTATGGGGAGGAGGATTTACTTAGCCCTTGTTACCACTCAAAAAAGTAAAAGGAGTTCAAGAGAAAACTGAAGAACATATTTTAATCTTGTTTTTGGCTGATATAGAATGCATTGAATACCCCCAATCTTTTCCCGAATATACACATATTTTCATCTCTGAATTCCAGGAAATATAGCACCCCTCCACCTCTACAGTAGCCACCATTTCAAAAGTAGGTGAAGGGAAAGAATCAGTTTTCCAAGTTGTTGAAATCATCCCTAGAAAATCCTTGTATATCAATTCTAGCTTAGAAACAGTTCAACAACAAAAATTGATTCAAATGATTCAAGGGAAATCTGGTGCTTTTGCATGGGATTACTCTGACATGAAAGGGATTCACCTATACACTTTTATGCATCATATTTACACTAATGACCAAATCAGATCTATTAGGAAACCCCAAAGAAGAATGAATCCAGCCTTAAAATACATAGTGAAAGAAGAACTCCAAAAACTCTTGCATGCCAATTTTATCTACCCTATATCGGATAGCAAGTGTGTATCCCCATTAGTTATTGTCCCTAAGAAAAATGGTAAATGGAGGATTTGTGTGGAATTTTGAGAATTGAACAAGGCTACCTACATGGATTACTTCCCTTTTCCTTTCATAGATCAAGTCTTGGACACTTTGTCTGGGAAGAGGTATTTTTCTTTCTTGGATGGGTTTAGTGGTTACAATCAGATCCAAATTTCACCAAAAGATTAGGACAAAACCACATTTACTTGCCCATGGGGTACCTATGCTTATAGGGTTCTTCCTTTTGATTTGTGTAATGCCCCTGCTACCTTTCAAAGGGTTTTCTTGGTCGTTTTCTCTGATTTGACCCATGACTGTGTAGAAGTCTACATGGATGACTTCACAATATATGGGGATGATTTCTAGCAAGCATTGGACAATTTGGAGAAAGTATTTTTTAGGTGTAAAGAAACCAACCTTTCCTTCAGTCATGAAAAATCTAGGATGATT
Source organism: Picea sitchensis (assembly GCA_010110895.2). NCBI lineage: Eukaryota > Viridiplantae > Streptophyta > Pinopsida > Pinales > Pinaceae > Picea > Picea sitchensis. Next base: position 14,440 of record SNQJ01S0001739.1, read on the forward strand.
CTCACTAAAGGAATTATTTTAGGACATCACATCTCTGGTACTGGAATAAGGGTAGACCCTACCAATATTGACATCATTTCTCAAATCAAAATCCCTAGCTCACAGAAAGAAGTCAGAATATTTTAGGGCATGTTTGTTACTATAGGAGGTTCATTCAGAATTTTACAAACCTAGCTACCCCACTATTCAAACTGTTAGCAAAAGAGACTGAATTTTGTTGGAATGAACAATGTCATATTTCTTTTGAAATTTTAAAAACAAACCTTGCAAGTGCCCCTGTTTTAAGAGCACCAAACTGGTCTCTTCCTTTTCATATCTGCACGGATGCCTCAAATACATCTTTCGGGGTTGTTTTAGGACAAAGGGAAGGCCAGATTCCATATGCTATATACTTTGTCAACAAAAATCTTTCACCTACTGAAGTAAATTAAACTGTCACTGAAAAATAATTCTTGTCAGTAGTACATTCCATTAATAAGTTCAGACACTACATAACATGGTATGGATTTTTTGTACATACAGACCACTCAACCATCGGATTTTTGATGAAAAAACCTGTTACAAATGCTAGAGTGACTAGATGGTTGTTATTACTGCAAGAATTCAATATCACCATTATTGATAGGCCTGGAAGAGATCATTTAGTTGTTGATTTCTTGTCTAGATTCATTCATACAGATGATAATGAACCAGAAGATGAAAATTTTCCAGATGAGAATCTATTTTATATTTCTACTTACATTCCTTGGTATGCATATGTAGCCAACTATATTGTAACAGGAAAGCTACCTCAGAATCTGTCATCTTGAGAAAAAAAAAGAATTATCCATCTAAGTTCCAATTACATGTGGCATGATGATTGTTTATACCGAATTGGGCCTGATTTGGTGATCGGAAGGTGTGTCCGGAAGATGAGATGCATGAAATATTCAAATCATTTCATGGTGGTCCATGTGGAGACCATTTTTCTAATAAAAGAACAACATACAAGATATTACAGTCTAACTATTATTGGCCAACTATTTTCAAGAATGCAAAGAAGTATGTGGCCAGTTGTGATGATTGTCAGAGGATGGGAAAAACTACTATAGTTGATGAGATGACTCTCCAATATCAAGTAGTAATTGAACCTTTTGATAAATGGGATTTGGATTTTGTAGGACCTATTAACCATATGTCTCGAAGGAAGAAGTACATCTTGGTCTACACAGATTATGTGACCAAATGGGTGGAAGTTAAAGATTTATATTGTGCTAGTGAACAATCTGTTGTAGATTTTATTTTTGAAGAAATATTTACTCTCTTTGGTGTGCCTCGCGAAATAGTAACTGACCAAGGAACCTAATTCACCTCCAATATGGTCAAATCTCTTACCAGATAGTATAAAATTAAACATAGAAAATCTTCACCTTATCACCCTCAAGCAAATGGGCAGGTGGAATCAACTAACAAGGTGATAGAAGCTATTCTTACCAAGACTGTTCAGATGCATCATAAATACTAGGTTGATAGGATTCCTGAAGCCTTATGCACCTATAGAATAGCTTGGAGAAACACAACAAGCCATACACCTTATGAGTTGGTATATGGGAAGTAGGTCTTGCTTCCCATAGAATTTCAAGTGAAAACCTTTAGGACTGCCATGCAATTAGGGATGGACTTGGATGAAGCTCAAAAACAGAGGCTATTGCAGTTGAATGAGGTTGATGAGATCAGACAATATGCTCTTCAAAGGATTACCCTTATACAAGAACAAAGGAATAAATGGCATGATAAGTAGATCAAGAAGAAGTCTTTTCAGTCAGATGATTGGGGCCTACTGTACGATAGTAGGTTCAAGAATTTTAAAGGTAAATTATGTGCTAGATGGTTGGGACCCTATGAATTTGATACAGTTTACAACAATGGTTCAATTAAGATAAAGACTATTCATGATAATTAGACCTCCTTTGTCGTGAATGGACATCGATTGAAGGTTTATCATAAGCCTCTATCCAAAGAGGATTTTTTTTATTTTTTATTTTACTAGGGGAATCGGCAACTCGCGGTTCTCGTACTCGTGTGACACGGGGTCGATCCCCAGGCAGCTACCACTATAACCCCAAGTGCAACCACCCATCCCGCAAGAATGGCGCACGAGTAAGTCTGGGTGAGAATCGAACATGAGACTTCTTTTACAAATTTCCTTCCATTTACACGACACTTGCCAATCTATCTACACCCGTGCGGGCTATCCAAAGAGGATTTTATCAGACATGTTCTTCAAAATTATGAAATGCAACTGGTAAGCAAGGTGATTTCTCCTCCTATTGATCCACCACAGTACGTTTTTTGTGTGAATTAATTTGGCTCTGTACATATCTATTAATAGGTCTGTCATTAGATATAAATTTTGGTGTAACTAACAAAAAAAAAGTTGATTGTGTTCTCATGTAGATAAATTAATAAGTAGGACATTTTCCAGATGTAGGTCAATCCAAAAAGATCCTTTATACAACAATGGTTGAGTTATAAATGCATTTGTTTATTAACCAATTAGGAAGTTGATTGAAAGAGGAAGAAGTGATAAGAAAACATAACAACCATATACACATATATAGATATGAAATGAAGCATAAACATTAACAAACCATAAACACCAATGTGATAACGGAGTTCGGCAATCTCGCCTACGTCTCCAAGCCTTTGTCTCAGTGGGTGAGGCTTTCTTATTTATGTTCAAAGCTTTAAAATGGCATCACAACAGTGCCAAAAGGTTGAAAAAATGATCTGGTCTTGTTCTACCAAATCTATAGAACCCAACAAAAGAAACGACATCAAAATCGGACGACCGAAGCTCCAAGAAATGGCCTGCAAAGGTACGCTCTTCAACAACTTCCCTCAATAAAAATGACTTTTGCTTGGAAAATATTCAGCATAAAACTTATTTGAATGTCCTCCCATGGCCTCAAGAAGTCTTGGTTTATATAGATATGAAATTGGTAACCATCTCCCAACTTGCCCCCAAGATCTGGCCTCAAAAAGGGCCCAATATCCCCCAATATTGGCCAAAAATCTCCAAAACAGGCCAAAAAATGATTAAACAATCACTATAATATAGTTCAAATACCGAATTTTGAAGAAATATAGGGTTAAACCCCTATGGCCTACGCGCACACTCCTAATTCATGGTCACATGGAATAATATGGCCATACTCCAGCCCCCTAGGGGTTTCACACTGGCCCTTACCTTGCAAGATCAGGTCTCATGAAGTGTCGAACGTAACCATCAGCTTGAAACAAGCCACAACTGCGCATGCAAAAGGGTATCCACTAGTCCGGGTCACATGGGGTGTCAAATGGTAGCCCTGAAACCAAGGGCCAACAAATGGAATTCCACACCATAGGTGCTAATTGATAGGACACATGGATAAGGGTTTCAAACCAAGGGCTAACTGCCACCACCATGCCCAAACATATGACTGTGGTCACATAGGAATGGACATACGGAGATGTGTTGGGGGATGGGGCTAAGCCCTAGCCCTTCCTCAGCCCAGAACTACACTTGTTCAAATTCAAATATAAATGAATAGGCATAGGGTTAAGAACTAAACGATGGGAGGACTGGCTAGTCCGACCCTGCCAAGACACTGCCCGGTGAAGAGGTCTCATGTTCGATTCTGGTGGAGACCCCAATACAATTTTTGAAAATCACGAACAAGCCAATCCATGGGTTCCATGTGGCAGCCCACGTCTGGGACACATTGTAAATGTGTTGAACCTGCATAGAATAGATCTATCTAAACAATGATACACACATTTGCAGAGAGAAAGGGAGAAAGAAGAAGAAGGAGAGAAAGAATGAAAGAATTCTCATTAATCGTTCGAATAATGAATAATTTACACATGATATACTCTGTATAACTCAATGAGTGTGCACTGGATGAGAACCAATGCACCATAGTGGTGGTATAGAGTGATCTAGACACACACCAGTAGTTATGGGAGTGAACTGCCACCTAGTCTAGTCTCTCAGGCAGTTACGGGAGTGAACTGCCACCTAGTTGAGTTAACTAGTCAATTAGTCTTCAATTAACTAACTAAAAAAAGAGTAGTGATGAGTTAACTCGGGGAATCAAGGGTAATGCGCCAGTCTGGTGATGATACCAAGGAAATGTCAAATTAGCATGGTGATGATCCCAATGTTGCATGGTGACAAAACCATTGCAGCATCTAAATTCAACCCAACTAGTCAAACTGAAGTGTCAACTGAAAGAGAATATTCTCCAGGTGGAATATTCTCCCCTAGAATATAGGAGACTAGATAATGACTAATTATGACTAATAAACAAGGAAAAACCTTAGGAAAAATAAATCCTAGGTGTTTGTGAAGTAACTCCAACACTCCCCTTGAACATCACTATGGTGTAAATAAAGAATGGGTCCCAGCAACGAGGCCATGTTAGGTACCCAAATACAAAAGATACACTAAAAATAAAGTGAGGAAAGAGAGAAAACCTCATGGGAAAAAACCCCCCTCAAGGTACAATGTATGTATAAAGAAGAACTACAGTTTCTAGGAAACTGTGTCCTTCACTCCAAGACGACTTCGCAAAGAATGGAACTTCTCCTCAGAGAAGGTCTTGGTGAAGATGTCTAACGTATGTTTTGTTGAAGGACAAAATTGTAAGTCAATGATCCCCTCATGTACTAAGTCTCAGATGTAGTGTATGTGGATCTCGATGTTCTTCGTCTGCTACCTCTGAATTGGATCTCTGCAAAAATTTAGAGTGCTCTGGTTGTCACACCAAATGACAATCGGCCGATGAAACTGAATGCCCAACTCAGTGAGAAAATTTTGTAGCCACATAGCCTGAATGCTTATGTTAACTACCTCATTGTACTCTGCCTCAGCTGAATATAGAAAAATGGCAGCTTGCTTCTTGCTCGACCAACAGATAGGCCCGGAACTAAGACTGAGTGAGTAACCAGATGTGGACTTGTGATCAGTGCTATCACCAACCGAGTTGGAATCAGTAAACCTGATGAGATCTAATGTAGAGTCTATTTCATAATGAATCCCAAAGGTGATGGTGCCCTGAATGTATCAAAGGATACGCTTTGCAGGTTTCCAATGTAGCTCATGCGGCTCCTGCATGAACCTGGAAACTTGCCAACTGCATATGAGAGGTCTGGTCTGGAGTGTGTGAGATACAACAATATCCCCACTAGTTGTCTTTACAATGTGTTGTCAACCAGTGGAGTCTCCCCGCCATCCTCAAGTTTGACTCCTAACAGGAAAGGAGTCGGAGAAGACTTGCATTCTATCATGTGAAATCTCTCAAGGATATCTCGTGCATACTTGGCCTGAGACAGTTTGATGTTTGATGCATCTTGACTGATCTTGAGTCCAAGGAAGAAGTGTAGTGGACCCATGTCCGTCATAAAAAACATGTCATGTAGAATCCTCTTGACTACAACAATCGTTGAAGTCGAGCAACTGGTGATCAAAAAATCATCAATGTACAGAACTAAAAGTAGAATTGAATCAGTCGTCCTAAGCATGTAGACATTTGGGTCTGATTTACAACATACAAAGTTCTGTGAAAACATGTTGGATTCCATCTTCGCATACCATGCCCTCGGAGCTTGCTTGAGGCTGTAAAGGGACTTCTTCAATCGACAGACCAAATATGAGTCCTGCATAAATCTCGGGGCCTGCTCCATGTAGATCTCCTTATAGAGATCATCCTGAAGAAATGCATTCTTCATGTCCATCTGATGGACTTCCCATCCCTTGTCTACCACAATGGCAAGTGTCAATCATATGGAATCCATCTTCACTGCTGGAGTGAAGGTCTCATCATAGTCAATACCATGAACCTGTTTAAATCCTTTGGTGATAAGCATGGCTTTGTATCTGCTAATATGTCGATCCGTTGTGATCTTGGTCCTATAGACCCATCTGTATCTGACAAGTTTCCTCCCATAAGGAAGGGGAACCAGATCCCAAGTTTGGTTCTCGAGGAGGGATTTGTACTCCTCCTGCATGGCAGATTCCCAAAAGGGATTTCCAGCAGCCTCGCCATAATATTGTGGATTTGAAGACTGGACCAAGAAAAGATGTCTGGAGGGAAATGGTTCAGTGGCAGTGAGTGCAACAGGAGGCTCCTCAAAATCAGATCGAGTCATCCTAGTGTTGGCTAGACCACCAGCGAGATCCCCTACATCTTGAAGAGTATTTTGTGCCCACTTGGGCCTCTTCTCTGGCTCTACAACTGCATATGGATGCTGTGACTCTGCATATAACTATATTGACTTTGAATTTGAATTATTTGAGTCCTCTAAATCATAACTCTCATCTAAATAAGAGTCGACATGTGTATGCTCATCATCTCAAATAGGTGGAAGAGTGAAGGTGTCTGCATGCGGCTATTGAGGTACATGTGAGACACTTTCCTAGAATTGGACACTATGCTCAATGATGAGTTGGTCCAAGGATAGATCAATAAGTCGATATCCCTTCACATCGTTGGGGTATCCAACAAAAATGCACTGAGTGCTCTGTGGATCAAGTGCTTTCCTCTTTTCAAAGAGAATCAAGGCCCATGCATGTGAACTAAAAATGAAAAAGTGGGTCACTTCCAGTTTGAGGCCGCTCCAAGCCTCATAGGGGGTCTTATCCTTGACAGATCTATGGGAAGATCTGTTATGGATGTATGTTTCACAATTAAGTGCTTCGGCCCATAGTCTCTGTGGTAGTGACTTTACATGCAACATGCAAGATGCCATCTCCTTTAGATATCTATTTTTCCGCTCATTAACTCTGTTTTTCTATGAAGTATAGGGAACTGTGTGCTGCAACTGAATCCCTGCCTCGTGACAAAGATTATGGATCTCATGATTCACATACTCTCCCCCGTTATCAGTTCGGAGGAATTTTATCTTCTTTCCAGACTGTGTCTCAACCAGGGCTTTGAAATCTTTGAGGTGTTGAAAGACCTCGTATTTTTGCCTGAGAAAGTAGATCCAAGTAAAACCTGAGAAATCATCAACAAAAATGAGAAAAAATTTTGCTTTGTTGATGGATGGATGCGGAAAAGGACCCATAAGGTCACTGTGGATCAGATATAAAGGTGTGGAAGCTCGTTGAGACTTTCCTTTGTCGAATTTTTCTTGAGGGTTTTTCCCGAGAACACATCCCTCACACACTCCCTTGGAGAAATGGATGTCTGGTAGACCATCAACCAATATTTGCTTGCTAATTTGTTGCATGCATATGAAATTCAAATGTCCAAACCTTTCGTGCCATATCCTACTACTTTTATCAGCATGACTAAGCAGTAAAGCAGAATCAGGTTCAATGAATTCAGAAAAATGTATACAATCTAGAATGATGATTTACCTCACCGATAACAACCCTGGAGTTGGTTTGCATGTCGTAGATGTCCACGAAATCTGGATTGAATATGAATTTATTTCTAGTGCTGGAATTTGTCATCTGATACACTGAGAGAAGGTTGACAGAAATTTTGGGAACATGCAACACGTTCTCGAAGCTTTCGTTGTTGAGTTCAATCCTTCCTTTGTCGATGACTTCGACATAAGAGTTGTCCCCCATCAGAATAGGAGGACCTTTACATGCATAAAAAGAATAATATACTACTTTTGAGGCATCCATGTGATGTGATTCTCCTGAATCTACGATCCAAGCATTGAGAGAGGAGTTGATGGCAATCAAGGCATGGCTAGAATTTCCTTTCTTGGAATTTGGATTTTCTAGCTTCTTCTTCTTTACACCCTCAAGGATGCGATCTCCAAGGTTTTTTTGATGAAGTATTTGAGACATCATATCTATTTTCTTTTGCATGCATGTGGATTCTGAATGGAATCCTTTGTGATAGTATGTGCATTTCTCCCCTTTTCTTCCCATTTCCCCTTTGGATCCGGAGGCATCGATGAAGGGTTTTGTGTACCCTTCCTTATTCCGATGTGCATGAGATTTCCATTTATATTTATCTTTATATTTATGATATTTGTGGCTTCCATCTTGCACAGTGAGTGCATTTTCCTTTGGGACTTTGATTTTTCCCATATTGATGAGCTTGGTTTGCTCTTGTGTCAAGGCTTCGATAAAATCCTCAAGAGAAGGCATATTCTAGGTGGCTCCTGAGGTGAATCTGACAGAATTGAATGTGGATACGAATATAGAGAATTTAGGACCAATCTTGGAGAGAATGGTGAGAACCATTTGTTTCTCCTCCTTCGATTTATCAACCTCGCAAGCTTTGAGTTGTGACAGTAAATCCTTGAATTTTGTAAAGAAATCATGGACATTGTCGAATATTTTTGGATCCAATGTGAGAAGATCCACCTCCAGCATGTTTCCCCTCATCTCATCACATTTTCCAAATATCCCTTCCAAGGTGATCCAGGCTTCATTGGGATTCTTACAGGAAGATATGTGAAAAAGGAGATCGGGAGAAATAACACTGCAAATTGTTTCGAGTGCCTCATCCATGCAATTTAAGTACTTGGATTTTTCTATGGATGATGTCGTTTTTGTATCTGTATTCAAGGTTAACCTGCACAACCCTTTGGTTTAGAGATGTATGTCTATTTTCTCCTTCCATGCAAAATAGTTGTAAGGTGTAAGAATTAACTCTTTTTGGAAATCCATCTTTCTGTTGTCTTCAATCTCTTGTACCTGCAAACAATTTTGGCGTAGATCTTTTTTAGTAGTATGTCGTCTCTAATAAAATTCAAATGTGTTGAAACTACACATAATAGATCTAGCTAAAAAATGATACACACATTTAAAGAGAGAAAGGGATAAAGAAGAAGAAGGAGAGAAAGAATGAAAAAAATCTCATTAACAGTTCGAATAATGAATAATTTACACATGATATACTCTGTATAACTTAATGAGTGTGCATTGGAGGAGAACCAATGCACAATAGTGATGGTATAGAGTGATATGGACACACACTATAAGTTACGAGAGTGAACTTCCACCTAGTCTAGTCTCTCAGGTAGTTACGAGAATGAATTGCCACCTAGTTGAGTTAACTAGTCAACTAGTATTTAGTTAACTGACTGAACAAAGAGTAGTGAGGAGTTAACTCAAAGACTCAAGGGTAATGCACCAGTCTAGTGATGATACCAAGGCAAGGTCTAATTATCATGGTGATGATCCCAATGTCGCATGGTGACAAAATCAATGTAACATCTAAACTCAACTCAACTAGTCAAATTGAAGTGTCAACTGAAAGAGAATATTCTTCAGGTGGAACATTCTCCCCTAAAATATAGGAGACTGGATAATGACTAATTATGACTAATAAACAAGGAAAAACCTTCGGAAAAATAAATCCTAGGTGTGTGTGAAGTAACTCCAACACACGTGACACCATTCCATAGGCCAGCTAAATGTCACTTGTCAACTACTCATTGGTCCAACTATCTGCCACATGTCTATCATGTCAGATTACTCGCCTAGTCACCATCTACAACGTTTCACCATACAGGCATGCCATGTGTCACCCTTACAGTGGTGACACATGTCACTCCTAGATTGGTCCAATTGTACCTGCCACATCATCAATCTGTATGCCCAGTCAGCCTACCATGTCATTTGTACAGACCTTGACACGTTAGATGAATGGACCCTTCCACGTCAGTTGTACAAACCCTTCCACGTCAGCACCAATTGTTCCAGCCATGTCAGTTGTATGGCCTGTACATTTAGATGCCACATGTTACTGTATGGACTGTACGGGCTGTACAGTCATCATTTTTTTCCTATTTGGAAAAACGAACAGATCGCCATAACTTGAGCATACGACATTTGTTTGAGCTCGTTCAAGTTGTGTTGGGTTCGTATCGACAAAGCCTATGCACGCGTCTATTTTTAATCCATTTTGAGAACTTTGATTTTATGCCTTTCTGAGCCCCATCAAGCTCCTGGATCGAATTTTGGATCACACCTCCCCACTAAAGGACCTTTTGGTCCCCAAAAGGTTACTGACCAGTCGTCAAGCTCGGAATAGGCCACCCGACTTCTTCCCTATCTTTGAACTTCGTCCTGTGCACATGTATCATCAAGATCAACTGTAACACAATCATGACAACTGACAACATATTGTTAGCCATTTGTACCCTGTCACATCTTACTGGAGCCACTGTCATCCATGTAGACAACATTACTAATGATATCATCAAAAATATGACTGCAAATGAGCTGATATGTTTGTAATATTTTCACAACATTAGCTTATCTTGAAGCAAATTGTGATTGATTTTCCATTCTACAATCATCTCTTGTTCTTGCTTTAAATCGATTATTTGATTTGAAACAATTATAGGTGTGTTTCTTGCTTGAGTTTCCTTCTTTAATAGTTCTATAGTTTGAAGAGTTTTATTTGCCTTTACATGATGAGCATGAACCACATATTCTTGACCTGCTTTGGTTAATTTATATTGATTAGTTGCCCTGTAGAATATTTTTTTATGATCATACAAGTATGGACTACCTAAGAACATTCCAAATTCCCTTAGTGGCACTACATCACATGTTACCTTGTCCACATACTTAGATGAAATTGCAAATTTTAATGTGCACTTCTTGGTTATGTGCATTTGATGATTGTTGCTTATCCATTTAAGTGTGTAGGGATTATGATGTATCTATGTTTTTAACCCCAATTGCTTAACCAATTTCTCCGAAATTAAGTTAGATTGAGATCCACTATCTATCAATGTCTTAACCTTAGTATGTCGCATGATGACCCTTATGTGAAACAAGTTACTTCTACAATCAAATCCTTCACCAATTTTACCTGTCATACCAACCAATGAGACCTTAGATTCATCACCTGAATCCGATCTCAAGTCTGTGGCTCGTGTTGTCGCTGCAACTTTTTTCCTCCCTTTCTTTTCCTTAAACCACTTTGGTCTCTTCTCGGGATGCAATTGCCAACAACGATCCTCATCATGCCCCTCCTTCTCGTATCTCTTGCCAACAAGGGTCTCTCTTCCTTTCTTGTCACTGCATTTGCCTTCTTGCCATGCCACTTCCTTTTGTCCTCTTTCCTTGAAGACGATTCCCCTGATACACCAACACTTTTTTTCCCTGCTTCAATGTATGTCGCTTGAATAGAAACCTCATCAAGATTAGTTGGTCCAAACATGAATACAATATTTTGAATATGTGCAGGTAAACTTCCTATATACTTCATAAGAGTTTCTTGTGTATGTAAAGGAATATCTAACATCAATGCCATTTTATAAAATCCGTCTCTATATTCTTGCATTGTTTGCCCTTTTCTTAGTTTTAAAGCTTGTCATTCAATTAACGCTTTCTCTTTATAACCCAAAGGATAGAATTTCTTTCTAAGTGCAGAAATAAAACTTTACCATGTTGGAAATACATTACCCAATTGTTGCGTGACATTTTGCAACTTGCTTTTCCACCAGATGAGTGTTCTGCTTGCAAGTCTCAATGATGATAATTTGATTTCAGTGGCCTAATCCTTGATCTATTGCACACTGCAATAAACCTCCATCTGTCTGACCCAATTGTCAATTCTCTATGCATTAACTTCACCATCATACATGGGTAATTTGAATTTAACATCAAATTTTAATAAATGCATTTCATTCTTATGTTTATGAACATGTTTCTTTGCATTGGATTTAGAACTTGAACTTGAAGATGAAGGAGAAGAAGGAGGTGAAGATGGATAATTTGAGGAGGATCCTCTCCTTCTTCACTTTTTCCCTTTGAATATTTACCAAGAAATGGTCTCTTTCGTTCCAAGTAATCCTCATACAAAACCTTCATCATCTCCGACATGGCGAAGAAAGTTTTTCGAAACTCTTTCTCATCCTGACAGAGTCCCTCTTTCAATGCCATCTTCTCTCTTGGAGAAGTTCTCTTTATCAACCCAATCAATGGATTCTATTCAACAAGATTGCCTTCACCATGATGTAGCTTTTCCCTAGTTAACATGAAAAACTCAAATCCAAACGTCAACTAGCTCAGATACCACTTGATCCGAAAAGATCTTTTATACGACAATGGTTTGGTTATAAATGCATGTGTTTATTAACCAATTAGGAAGTTGATTGAAAGAGGAATAAGTGATAAGAAAACATAACAGCCATATACACATATACATATCTGAAATGAATCATAAACAACAACAAACCATAAACACCAATGTGATAATGGAGTTCTGCAATCTCGCCTACGTCTCTAGGCCTTTGTCTCAGTGGGTGAGGCTTTCTTATTTCTGTTCAAAGATTTAAAATGGAATAACAGTAGTTCCAAAAGGTTACAAAACTGATCTTTTCTTGTTCTACCAGATCTCTAGAATCCAACACAAGAAACAACATTGAAATCACATGACCGGACTCCCATAAATGGCCCGCAAAGGTGCACTCCTCAACAGCTTCCTTGAATAAAAATGGCTTTGGCTTGGAAAATATTCAGCCTAAACCTACTATGAATGTCCTCCCATGGCCTCAAGAAGTCCTGGTTTATATAGTTATGAAGTTGGTAACTATCTCCCAACTTACCCCCAAGATCTGGCCTCAAAAAGGGCCTAATATCGCCCACTATTGGCCAAAAATCTCCAAAATAGGCCTAAAAATCATGAAAAAATCATTATAATATAGTTCAAATACCCACTTTTGAAGAAATATAGGGCTAAGCCCCTCTAGCCTGGGTGTGCGCTCTGAATACATGGTCACATGGAATAATATGGCCATGCGCCAACCCCCTAGGGGTTGCATGTTGGCCCTTACCCCGTAAGCTTCGGTCGCATGGAGTGTCGAACGTAACTGTGGGATTTTCACAAGCCTCAACCACACACGAAAAAGGGTATCCACCAGTCTGTGTCACATGGGGTGTCAAACAGTAGCCCCAAAACTGAGGGATAACAAACGAAATTATGCACCATAGGTGCTAACTGATAGGACACATGGATAAGGGTGTCGAACCGTGGGCTAACTGCCACCACCGCGTGAAAACATATGATTGTGCTCACATGGGAACGTAAATATGGAGATGTGTCGGGGGTTGGGGATAAGCCCCAACCCTTCCTCCACCTGGAACTACACTTGTTCAAATTCAAATATAAATGAATATGCATAGGGTTAAGAACTAAACGATGGGCGGACTTGCTAGTCCGACCCTACCAAGACACTGCATGGTGAAGAGGTCTCATGTTCAATTCCGGTGGAGACTCCAAAAAAAAAAAATCAAACCATGAACGAGCCAATCCATGGGTACCACGTGGTATCCCACATCTGGGCCAGGTGGCACTGTTCCATAGGCCAGATAAATGCCATGTGCCAACTGCTCATTGGTCCATCTATCTGCCACCTGTCTTCCCTATCAGCTTACTCACCCAGTCACCATCTTCCATGTGTCATCGTACGGGCATGCCACGTGTCACCCTTGCAGTGGTGACATATGTCACTCTTGGATTGGTCCAACTCTACCTGCCACATCATCAGTCTATACGCCCATTCAGGCTGCCACATCAACTGTACGGACCTTGACACGTCAGTTGTACGGACCTTGCCACATCAGTTGTATGGAACCTTTAACGTCAGCACCAACTGTGCCTCCCACATCATCTCTACAGCTACACGGTCTGTACATTCAGCGAACACATGGCACTATACGGACAGTATAGTCATCATTTTTTTCCCTGTTTGGCAAAATCAACAGATCACCATAACTTGAGAATACAACGTATGTTTGAGCCTGTTCAAGTTGCATTGGGTTCGTATCAATGAGGCCTACGCACATGTCTGTTTTGAATCCATTCTGAGAAACATTATTTTTAGGCCTTTCTGAGCCCCATCAAGCTCCTGGATCCGATTTTGGATCATAATGTCAGGGACCTAACCCCTCACATAGGTAGAATAATATATTTTGATGTAATAAAGGTCAATATTAATAAGGCCTAGCAATAAGGAAGAATAATTCGAATGTAAGAAGACCTAATAGACGCTTCCACTTCTAGAAGGATCTTCCTCTAGATGGTTCTTTTGATAGACATATTTAGTATAAATAGGAGTCAAGGGTATGAGAATTGTTGCCTTGGATATTATTGTAATAGATATTTGCTCAACTAGAGGTTGCCCCCTCGAAGAGGCAAGTGAACATTGCTCTCAGTAATTGAAGTGCTCTTTCTGGTGTTATTTTGTTATCATTTTAGTATTATTGTGGTGTTGTTCTAGTTATATTGTTGTTCATCTGCCATTTCTATCATTTTATTTCTGTTTTGCATACTTTTTATATCTAGAATATTACAAGTGGTATCAGAGCACTTTCATCGGCAGAAAATTGTGGGTATTTTTTTTTTTAGGGTACATACGTATTCTGACGTCTTTAAGCTATAGAGATCTGTCGTTATGCACATAAACCCACGGTTGAGTGATTCATACACGCATGAAATACAAGTGGTACTTAAGAGCACATCTATTGGCCACCCTTGTAACCCTTGTTGGTACCCCTTCGAGTGGTAGTGCATCAGACAACACCTGTATACAGATTGGCCTAGATTTCCTGAAGCCCTCTTTAGATAAACCGATCGGTCACCTAACTGCTATAGTGTCACCGAGAGAAACACTCGGGAAGATACTCTCTAGTACCTGGGTAATCGGGTAGTGCGGCTAAGGTCACAGTCTAGCCTCCTTAGTTGGTGCCCTGATATATTGGGTCGAGTACTATTTTTGGACCCCGCACATATATCAGAGAGTTATATCATAGGGAAAACTCTTGTCTGTAGAACCCTTGAATACGTAACCCTTGGGGACAGAAACAAAAAATAAAATAGATGGGATCTATTACCATGCAACAATGTTCGAGATTCCAAATCAGTACACATTTCTTCCTGGTTAAGCATTTGGGCATTTCATCACTGCAGTATTCTTCAGACCGGATTATAACTCCGCAGGTGTAAAAAAAACTCTGGAGTATAACTCCGGAGTCTGGAATTTTTGCACCATTATTTGAGACCTATTCCATTGGATTCATCTCTTTAGCCTTATCACATTCATACCTACCATTTTTCAGCAAAATTTTTGAGCCCACCTACCCCTCTTCGGTTCCCTCATCATCATGGCCCATACCTATAGCCAAGACTTGGAAGCTCGCTTCAATACCTTGCAATATAATTTCACAGAGACCCAATAAGAAGTGAGACATATCAGTGCCAATATTGCCACCATAAATAAAACCATGCATTCCTCCATCGCCGCCTCAATTGGGGAACTCAAAGAAGACCTCAAACAAGACATGACTACCCAACTTGAATATGTCGCTTCGATGATCTACACCAAGTTTCATATCCCTGCAGATCCCCCTTTATCTAACCCACCTTTGCATACCGAAGCTAAAACTTCCTCTCATTCCCATAATTTTTATCCCCATCACTTTCAGCGTGACCTCCGCCTTCCGCGGGTGGATGTGACCAAATTTGATGGCTCGGATCCCACTGGTTGGGTAACTCAAATGGAACATTATTTCTGTTTGTATGGAATTACATATGATTTGGCCAAACTCCGGTATGGTGTTCTCCATCTAGATCAAGAACGTTGGCAATGATGGAAATGGAGAAAAATTTCCCACCAAGGGTACGTTGCTTGGACACACTTTGTGGCAGAGATTTATGAACGCTTTGACATTGACACCAACCATTTAGGCCATTTGGCAAAGTTGAAACAATTTGGCACAGTGCAAGACTTTATACCTTCTTTTGAACGACTGGATTTTCATACAGAGGGCATGTCTGATGCTTTTTTCCGAGAATTTTTTATCAGTGGCCTCAAGGATGAGATTCATGCCCATGTCCTCATGGCTCAGCCTCAGAGTTGGGTGGAGGCTAGTAAACGAGCTAAGGAAGCACAATAGGTTATCTCTTCTCAAAACCAAAAACCCTCCTTTATTCCTCGCACTAAACCAGTAAATCCCACTTCTCCTGCTACTCCACTAAAGATCCAAAAATTGACCAAGGACGAAATGGTTGAATGTTAATTCAAAGGCCTTTGTTATAATTGTGATGACAAATATTTTCTGGGACACAAGTGTAAGGAACAAAAGATTTTTATGGACATCTCGGAGGATGTTTTGGAAGAGGATGTTGAAGCTCCCCTTGTGTCTAAGTCACCTGAACCCAAAGGCATTACCCCTCCCTCGAACCCTCCTGAAGTAGAACCAGTCATTTCACTAAATGCTCTCACGGGATTCTCTGCTCCCCAAAACCTCAAACTAATTGGCTATATCAAGCATAGGAAGGTCACATTCTTGTTGATAGTGGCAGCACCCATAATTTTATTCATCGTCGCATTACCCAAGAGACTAATTGCTATATCTGTGTAGTCAATAATTTCCAAATCATGATTGCCAATGGCGGGTCCATGAAATGTGGAGGGCATTGTGAAAATGTGTGTCTCCAAATTGGTGACTACCACCTGAAATCTCATATGTTTTCTATCGACATGGGAGGTTGTGAAATTATGTAGGTTGTAGAATGGGTAAGGACTTTGGGTACCATTCTCATGTATTTTAAGGAATTAACCTTGCAATTCGACCAGAAGGGCCAACAATATAAGTTCCAAGGAATCACTGTCGGTTCCCCTTAGATCATTAGTTCCCATCGCATGGAAAATCTTCTCAAAAAAGGTCATTTGGGCATTATTGCCCAACTCCATGCCATGCAAGCAACTGAGACACCCTTTGTGCCACAGGACCTCCAATCCATCCTCTCTAAACATCAGGTGGTTTTTTCCACTCCCCAGGGACTCCCTCCTTCCTGTGTTGTTCATGATCATTCCATTCCCCTTGTCCCAAGAATCCTTTCTCACAATATCCATTGCTATCGTCGCCACTTTTCCCAAAAAAATGAAATTGAGAAAATGGTTCAAGAACTGCTTAACGCAGGTGTTATCTTCCCTAGTAAAAGCCCCTACTCTTCTCCTGTGGTCATGGTCATGAATAAAGAAGGCTTTTGGCACATGTGTCTTGATTTTCGCACCCTCATCAAACTCACCATTAAAGACAAATTTCCCATTCTTGTTATTGATGACCTCTTGGATGAATTGAGTGGCGCCTAGTTCTTTACTAAACTTGATCTTCATTCTGGCTACCATCAAATTCGTATGAAAGAGGCAGACATTCCTAAGACTTCCTTTAGAAATCATGAGGGCCACTATGAGTTTTTGGTCATGCCCTTTAGTTTGTGTAATGCTCCCTCCACTTTCAAAATCCTCATGAATCATGTCTTTCGTCCTTTTCTCCATAATTTTGTCTTAGTTTTCTTTGATGATATCCTCATCTATAGCAAAACCTAGACCAACCATCTTGCTCATGTGGATCAAGTTCTCCATCTACTCTCTTAGCACCAACTTTTCCCGAAACAATCTAAATGTTCTTTTGGCGTCTCAGAAGTTGATTACTTGGGTCATCTTGTTGGAAATCACGGCGTCAGGGTGGATCCTAAAAATATTGAAGCTATGCAAGACTGGCCTCACCCAAAGACTCTCAAAATCTTGTGTGGATTTATGTTCTTAACAGGTTATTATCACAAGTTTGTTAAGAATTATGGAAAGAATGTAGCCCCTCTCACAGCACTCCTTAAAAGGAATTCTTTCACCTAGACTCTAGCAGCTTCTCAAGATTTTCAAACCTTGAATATGGCCATGTGGAACACTCAAGTCCTGTCACTTCCTGATTTCACAAAGATCTTTGTCTTGGAATGTGATGCTTCAGGGAAATGAATTGGCATTATCCTTATTCAAGAGGGTCGGCCTTTGGCCTTTACCAGCAGACAATTGTCTAAACGAAAGTTGGGCAAATCAATATATGAAAAGGAAATGTTGGCTATTATTCATGTCATTGATCTTTGGTGCCCTTATCTATTGGGGCAACACTTCCAAATTAAGACAGATCATCAAATCCTCAAGTATTTTCTGAAACAACACATCTCCTCCCCAGAGAAACAAAAATGGGTGACTAAGCTCTTTGGATATGATTATGAGATTATTTACAAGAAAGGAAAAGACAATGTGGTTGCGGATCCACTTTCTTGAAAATATGAAGATGAAGGGTCCATTTTTTCTCTCTCCTTCATTGTACTAAATTGGCTCCAAGTCGTTCGCCAGGAATGGCTACACGATCCCAAAAGTTTTCATATGATACAACAATTGCATTCCAATTCTCCATTTTCCCTAGGGTACTCTTGGCTCCATGATGAGCTTCGATACAAAGGTTTTTTGTATTTAAGTAAACAATCAAACCTTAAATCCACGGTACTTTCTGAGCTTCATGCTACACCCACAACTAGGCCCTCAGGGTTTACCAAAACCTAGGATAGGGTCAAACGTTCTTTTTTCTGGGATGGTATGAAACATGACATTCATAATTTTGTGGTTGAATGTGATGTGTGCCAACACAACAAGGGTGAAATAGTCAAATCTCCTAGCACACTATAACCGCTTCGGATTTCACCTGCTATTTGGTTGGATATCTCTATGTATTTTAATGTAGGATTACCTAAATCGGGAAATAAATCAGTCATCATGGTGGTCGTTGATTACCTTTCCAAGTATGTTCATTTATGTTCTCTTTAACACCCATTTACAGTAGCCACTGTGGCTCAAATTTTCATGGAGAAAGTCTTCAATCTTCATGGCATGCCACATTCTATTGTTTTTTATCACGACCCAACTCTCACAAACATTTTTTGGAAAGAACTATTCAAGCTACAAGGCACCCAATTGCATCTCAACACAGCTTATCATCCCCAAACTGATGCTCAAACTGAAGTTGCCAACAAGTGTTTGAAAACATATTTGAGGTGTTTTGCATCAGAAAATAAAAATCATTGGGCTCAATGGTTACCACTAGTTGGATGGTGGTACAACACTTCATACCATACAACTACCTGCATGACTCCTTCTGAAGCAGTATATGGACAAAATCCACCTTTAGTTCTCTCATATTTATCGGGTGTCTCGATGGTCCAGGTGGTTGACCAAACACTTACAGTTTGAGAGGCTATTCTCTGTACCCTCAAAGAGAATTTGGTCATGTCCCAGAATCGCATGAAGCAACAAGCAGATCAAGGTCGCTCTAAACGTCAATTTGCAGAAGGGGATCAAGTGTTTCTTTGACTGCAACCTTACAAGCAAAATTCCCTCAAGGCTGACCATTTTCAGAAATTGATGCCCAAATTTTATGGTCCTTATACAATTCTCAAGCATGTGGGACATGTGGCCTATCAGTTAGCTTTGCCCAGTCATTCTAAGCTACACATTGTTTTTCATGTTTCCTGCTTAAAGAATGTGATTGGAACTAAGTGCCAAACTCAAACCAACCTTCCCAAGTTGGACGAAGAAGGATCCATTTGGCTACATCCAGAAGCAGTTTTGGACCAGTGTGAGTGTCTCCTGCATCAGTGAACCATCAAGGAAGTGTTAGTCCAGTGGAGAGATACAACCCCGGGAGATGCCACTTGGGAACTAGCTACCATTCTGCAACAATTTCCACATCTCAAGCCTTAAGGAAAAGGTTGTTTTTAAGGGGGAGGAAATGTTAGGGACCTAACCCCTCACATAGGTAGAATAATATATTATGATGTAATAAAGGTCAATATTAATAATGCCTAGCAATAAGGAAGAATAATTTGAATGTAAGAAGACCTAATAGAAGCTTCCTCTTCTAGAAGGATCTTCCTCTAGATGGTTCTTTTGATAGACATATTTAGTATAAATAGAAGTCGAGGGTATGAGAACTATTGTCTTGGACATTATTGTAATAGAGCTCTGCTCGACTAGAGGTTTCCCCCTCGAAGAGGCAAGTGAACATTTCTCTCAGTAATCAAAGTGCTCTTTCTAGTGTTATTTTGTTATCATTTTAGTATTATTGTGGTGTTGTTCTGGTTATATTGTTGTTCATCTGCCATTTCTAGCATTTTATTTTTGTTCTGCATACTTTTTATATCTGGAATATTACACAAAGGTTTACCTTTTATCCATCCCTGGTAGATTATTTTTGGAAAAGGACCTAAATGGAGTTTTCTTTAAGTTTTTCAGACTCCTAAAAATTGAAAACATCGGCGAGCAGGACCTGGCCCGGTCTTGAGAAAAATCCACCGGACAGTAGATGGAGTTTTCTTTAAGTTTTTCAGACTCCTAAAAATTGAAAACACCGGCGAGAAGGAACTATCCCAGGCTCGAGAAAAATCCATGGGACAGTAAATGGATTTTTCTTTAAGTTTTTCAGACTCCTTAAAACTGAAAACACCGACAAGCATTAACTAATCTGGGCTCGAGAAAAATCCACAGAATAGTACTAGTTAGGATTATTTTTATAATAAAAAGGAAGTGGCAACAGGATCAGTGATCAAATTGGTTCCAAAAGAGGAGGATTATGAATCTCAACATGTGGTTGTCCAGCTACAGAGTACCTTCTTGTTATAGAGCTTGGAGCCCAGACATTGAATTATTTTGCCTCGTTTTCTGACACTTCCGCTGCAAATTCATAGTTTATGTACCAAGTCTTGTTATCTGTTTTACCTACATGGCCTTTTAGTAGAATAAAATCACATGTTCTCTTCCATATCAGTAGGAAACGCCAACAATTTCTACAAAATTAAGCCTACAAAGTTCCAATCTACAGAATATATCACCATGTACCTTATCCAATTCTCATTGAGTACCGGAATACAATTTTGTGGTGATTCGGTACTGGATAACATCTTTGTGTTATTATAGTAATGCAAACAATGTTCACCTCTGTTCTCATCCAGTACTAAGGGAGAAGGCCTATGTTGTTTTGGTACTGCAACAATGTTCACCTTTGCGCTCATCCGGTACTTTGGGAGAAGACATATGTTGTTTCGGTACTGAAACAAATTCACCCCTGTGTTCATCTAGTACTAGGAAAAACTCTGTGATGATCCAATACTACAAAAAATTCACCCTTGTGTCCATCCGGTACTAAGGGAGAAGGTTTGTGTTGGTCTGGTACTACGGTGTGATCCGGCACTGGTGATGAAGTTTTGGTAATCCTTATCCTATACTCAAAGTTTTTTTGCTTGATGTAAATGTTTCAAGTAATAAGAGGTATAAGCTCACTATTTTATCTCGGTTTATTAAATAATTAGACTAACTATGTATTAAATGTGTGGTTACTCTCATGCATCCTCCTTTCCTCAATTATTACACGCTCCCTACCATGAACTTCTACAAGTCCTCGTATACATCTCCTCGTATAGAAATGATTCATATGCACTCAAAATGTTGAGAGTATGAGGTAATTATCAGGACCAATTTCATTCTCAAACACTATGGTCAAAACTTTTGTTCATATGGTGAAGAAACGTCATAATGCCATGATCCAACATCGTGCCATGTGAATGATTTAAGCCACATCTTAATGCATGTCAAACCATGATTTTTTTCCAATCACGATGACGTCAAACGATTGCATACTTGTGAATTTCGGCAACAACGACCACATTTCATGTAATCATTTCCCAACACTATCGTGAACATGATCTGATGCCAACCTCCATACGATCCTTTAAGTTATTCATGAATACAACTTATCTTACCTTTCCATCATTACCATGGATGTGACCATTGCAATCTAAATCTTAACTTATAAATGCTCCTCTGGATGGCTTCTCCATCCAGATGAGCGTCATTTACCCGTTTTATTGTCACACCATATCCATTCACACTGTGCTATGTCTCTTCATATCATTTGCATACTCTATACCCTTTCGATACTCCATTGTGGGCTGCCTTGTTCCAATACTAAACCCTCGTTCTTTGTTTCGTTGCCTCATATTCTTTAAGAATTCCTTTGAGCCAGTATGTGGGTTGATAGACACAAACCTATGTTCCAATTTTACAGGGAGACACAGGAATACCAAGCTTGCAGGGAGAAATTTGAACAGGTCGGTTGGGTTCCATTTTTGGAAAAATTCAAAGGCTATCACGAGGGAGTATCTCTTTCTTTTTCTCGGACATATCACAGAGAGAGGGTTCAGTTTGGGGAGATGAAATTAACAATTTTGTAGGCCACCATAGAGGAAGCTATATGATTACCTTCTTCCAGAGGGAAATATTTTAAGGGGGTGATCGTCGACAGAAATATTTGTTAGAAGTTTCTAAGGCCGGAGCATCAGGACCCTAACTAGACCAAAGGTATTCCTCGAAGTTGTATTAAGGAAGAGTACTGGACAATGATCATTAGTTTGAAAAGGTTTCTCATTGCGAAGGGAGGTATGTCATGACCTTCTTATACCATTTAAAACTTTTATCATATTCTGAAAGAGGGCCACAAATTGATTTTCCCCATTTCCTCTGGATGAGTCTAAATAAAATGGTGAGAGGATTTAAACCAGCATCTAAGAAACCCAAAACTAGTATCCATCACCATGGCCTAATGAAATTATTGGTTGTCCGTGCATTGAGAAAACAAGGCAATAGTTGGAAACAACTACTTCAACAAAAATTTTCTCAAGAAGGAGTTTCTAAATCTATAGAAGAACATGAAACAGAGGCATGTAGTGAGGGGTCCAGTAGAAAGACAAAGAAAAACAAAGGGAAGAAGTTAGGGGGTGAAGAAGTTGTTGTTACACCTAGTTCATCCCAGCATGTTGTTAAATTGGACAGGGATAAGTCTGTTTGTTGGAAAATATTTAACAGACAGTGCATGCTTGTATGCTTGTCAATGATGGAAAGTACAACAATAAATATGGAATGAGTACAGAAAGTATGTAATAGATGGGCATTATGAGAAGACGTTGCAGAGAAGATTCGAATAAGCTCAGAAGAGATAGTGCAGAGGATTGTTGGCAGATCATCGATGGCAATATCAGAGTAAGTGGAACAAAGTAAGCTCAGGAGGAGAAGCAGCATTTCTGATCATTGGATCCCATTTACAATTCCCGATGACCATCAGATCAAGTGTTGATCGGGACCGTTGATCCCACGCCATTTCGGGGTTGCGCGAATCGCGACTTGGAGAGGCAAGAAACATAACCACAAGAACGTCGAATTTGCGATATGAGAAATCGCGAAACTATCTTAGCCATCAAATCAAGGTTTTTTCTGGACTGTTGATCCAGCTCCATCTCGGAGCTTCGCCTATCGCGACTTGGAGAGGCAAGAAACATAACCACCGAAATCGCGATTTAATCGTAGCCGTCATATCAAGGTGTGATTTGGACCATTGATCCGACTCCATTTCGGAGTTCCGTGAATCGCGACTTGGAGAGGCAAGAAACATAACCACCGAAATCGCGATCTAATCGCAGCTGTCAGATCAAGGTGTGATCTGGACTATTGATCCGACTCCATTTCGGAGTTTCGTGAATCGCGACTTGGAGAGGCAAGAAACATAACCACAAGAACGTCGAAATCATGATATGATCTGAGCCATTGAATTAAGATCAGATCTGGACCATCGAATCATAGGACAAGTCGTTGACTTGGAGTCAGCGGAGCATGGTGTGGAAACTCGCGAGATGCGAGATCGCGATAAGATCTAGACCGTTGGATCTATGGATATTTCAACCATTGATCAGACTCAATGAAGTTTATAAACTCACGAAATATGAAGCACCTTTAGGCACAGCCTATGGTCACTGGCGATGGTCACGAGAAGGGAAGGAGTCAGTTCAAATAAGCTCCATTTCAGGGTTTCGGGGATCGCGACTTGGAGAGTCAAGATGCCTCATCTCCAAACTCACGAAATGAGAATTCATGAAAAGCACTTTATGCATAAGTGCTTGGTCATGATCAGGGTCATATAGAGGAAGGAGCTAGTGCAGAAAAGCTCTGTATCAGAGTTTCGGAGATCGCGACATGAAGTGTCGAGACACTTGGCCATAGGAATGCTGAAATGCCGAAACCCGATTTAAAGGAAATATTAATAAATTTCATCCAACGGTGCAGGTAAAATTGAATATGATCGGAGGGATACTGTTCTCTCTCACAGTTAATTCATCAGTTACAAATTAGTTAGCAAAACTGATTCATGATTCCTGATCGGTTGGCATTTCAGTTTCTTAGATGGTTTTTCTTTTGCCTCAGAAGATTCGAAGTGTAACTGCTATGGGTGTGGTGTATAAAAGAAAAAGATACAGATTGTGCGTGGTTGGTTGTTCTGGACGAAAAATGAATTAA
This sequence comes from Picea sitchensis, assembly GCA_010110895.2. NCBI lineage: Eukaryota > Viridiplantae > Streptophyta > Pinopsida > Pinales > Pinaceae > Picea > Picea sitchensis. The sequence continues at coordinate 38,635 of SNQJ01S0001739.1, forward strand.
ACTATAAGAAAGCAAAAATCATGGGATCCGCAGTGTGAGACTAAAAAATATGCACAGTGTGAGATAAAACTCAGAGAAGAGTAACAGATGAAGAAAAGACTTGAAGTAGAGAAGAGTGACAGAACAAGTTGAAGAAGAGAAGAATGACAGAACAAGTTGAAGCAGAGAAGAATTGCAGAACAGACAAAGGAAGAGAAGAATTGTAGAACAATTAGAAGAAGACCATATTTACAGAACAGAGAAGAAGTGGTAAGAATCGATTTATCTGTGTAGTTGGTTGTTTAATTATTCATTTATATTATAGGGTGTTTGGGAGGTAATAGGGAGGAATTTTGTCCTCAGAGGTTCAAGTGGGAGATTGAACATAGGGAGTTGTAGCTTCCATCTCGTTGTAGCCAGAGAAACCAGGGTGGCAGGGTGATGCAAGGGAGAACAAGTGTTCTCTATTATACAGGTTGGAGCCTGTGCAACTGGAAGTTGGTGCTTCCATCCAGTTGGTGCTGGAACATTAGGGGAGTTGGTGCTTCCTTATAGTGGGTGCTAGAGAAACAAGAGAGTCGGTGCTCTCAAACAAGTTGCAGCTTGTAAAATAGAGGTAGCAGCCTCGTGATCATCCGGTCCATTCCATTCCATCCGTCCGTCCTTCCTTTCCTTCCATCCATTCCATCCATCCATCCATCCATTCCATTCCATTCCATCCCATCCGTCCTTCCGTCCATCCATCCATCCATCCTCCTGTCCATCCATTCCTTCCATTCCTCCGTCCGTCCATTCCATCCCCATTCCATCCATCCATTCCATCCATCCGTCCATCCCATTCCATCCATCCATTCCATCCATTCCATCCTTCCATCCATCCATCCTTCCATTCCATCCATCCATTCCATCCATCCATCATCCATTCCTCCGTCCATTCATCCATCCATCCATCCACTCCTCCATCCATCCATTTCCATCCATCCATCCATCCGTCCATTCCATCCATCCATCCATCCTCCATCCATTCCATCCTCCATTCCATCCATCCATCCATCCATCCATCCATCCATCCACCTCCATCCATTCCTCCGTCCTTCCATCCATCCTTCCATTCCATTCCATCCGTCCATCCATATCTCTCACTTTCTCTCCATCCATCCATTCCTCCCTCCATCCATTCCTCTTTCCATCCTCAAGATCGTTATTTCTCGAAAAAGCGTTGAAAAGAGATGTTGAAGAAATTTCGGATGGAAGATTCCTCCTCAGTTAGCACACCTATGGTGGTTGGTTTCAATCTTAGTAAAAATTATGTTTCACTTGATGTTGATCAAGGACATATCATTCAATGATAAGCAGTCTTCTGTACAACACAACATCCCATCGATATAATGCAAGTTTGTTGGAATGGTAGGTCATTATCGATCTTCTCCTAAACAAATTCATTTAGTGTTGTCAAGGATATTCAAATACTTGAAGAGACAATGACTTATGGTCACGTGGTATCCTAGAAATCAGGAGTACTAGGAGTTAATTGCTTATTCCAGGATGCAGATTGGGCTAACTGTTTTGATGAGAGAAAAATCACCATTGGAGGAGCATTGTTTTTGAGTGACTCATTAGTAGCATGGCTTAGTAAAAGAAAAGGAGGATCATTTCTTATCAGCTTCTGAAGGCGAAATACATGTCTTTGCTACTACACACAAGTACATGGATGATACAAACTCTTGCAGATTTGTGAAGGTAACCTGTGATCCCATTCAATTCCTTTGTGATAACACGGTACCATTGATGTCTCAAATCCACGTTCTTTTCATTCCAATACTAAGCATATTCATATAAAGTACCATTTTCTCGGAGAACAAGTTACAAGCGAAATTTTTCAGTTTGAATTATATACCTTCTACAGAACAGAATGCGAATATATTTACAAAACCATTAGCATGTACTTTTGGACTATCTTAGGTCAAAAGTTGGGGGTTATAATTTCTTTGTCTAATTTGTTCACCTTGTTAGGAGAATACTTATTGCATATCCGGTGTATTTCTAAGATGCTTCTAGTTGTGAGGGGTAATATGCGCAACCATCGGGGGAACATGTTTCTTCTTTGACATTGTTCAAGGGGAAAGTGTGGTAATTTATTCCAGGATGTGATTTCAAGGATTCTCTGGAAGAGATTCTGATGGTTGCCATCAATGCCAAAGGGGAGAATGTTGGAAAAATATTTAACGAGGCAGTGCATGCTTGTATGCTTTTCATTGATGGAAAGTACAAAAATGAAGATGGCATGTGTACATAAAGTATGTAATAGATGGGCATTATGAAGACATTACTGAAAGACCGAATGGCTTTCGAGAAGAGATAGTCTGAAAGTTGTTGGTAGATCATCGATGGCAAGATTATAGTAAGTGGAACAAAGTAAGATCTGGAGGAGAAGCAGCATTTCTGATCGTTGGATCCCATTTACAATTCACGATGACCAGTGGAATCAAGTGTTGATCTGGACCGTTGATCTATATTTCGGGGTTTTGTGAATCGCGCGACTTGAGAGGCAAGCATAACACAGAACTACCGAATTCGATATGAAAAATCGAAACTATCTTGATCGAATGAGGTTTGTTACGGACCATTGATCAACTCATCTTGGAACTGCTATCCTGACTTGGAAGGCGAAACATAACTCCACCAATGTGATATTACCAAAAGAAATCATTGTTGTGCGTGATCGAGATCAAGGTGTGATCTGGACCCACTGATCCGACTCCATTTATTGGTTTCATGAATCCCGACTTGGAGAGGCAAAACATAACCACCGAAATTAGATATGTGAAATGTGATCTGATGCGATGCGTCCGGATCATGGGAGATAGTGGACCATTGATCGACTCCATTTCAGAGTTTAACGATGTGACTTGAAGGCAAAAACATAACTACAAGAATGTGAAAATCCCAATATGCAATCAGTGACCAGTCTAAACATTTGAATTAATATCATATCTGGACCATCGAATCATAGGACAATCGCTTGAGTCAACGAAACATGGTGTAGAAACTCACGAGAGATCACGAATCGCTGATAATGTGGGTATCGGATCTATGAGATGTTCAACGATCAATCGAGACTTCGATGAAGTTTATAAACCGTGAAATATGAAGCACCTTTGTGACCTATAGTCGCAGGTCGGTGAATCACGGGAAGAGAAGGATTCGGTTCAGATAAGCTCCATTTGGGGTTTCAGGGATCGCAACTTAGAAAGTCGAGATGCCACATCTCCATATCCTGAAATGAAAATTCAGCACTTTATGCATAAGTGCTTGGTCATGATCAGGGTCATATAGAGGAAGGAGATAACACATAAAAGCTCTATTTCAGAGCTTCGTAGATCGCAACATGAAGTGTCGAGACAATTGGCCACAAGAATGTCGAAATGTCGAAACTTGTTTTAAAGGCAAGATTAATAAAAGTTCATCCAACGATGCAGATAAATTTGAATATGATCGAAGAACTCTTTGTTAAACTCCTCACGATTAATTCATGATTCGATCGATTAGCAAAAGCGATTCGCGATTCTGTCGGTTGGCATTTCAATTAACCCGACGGTTTTTCTTACTTTTAGAATATTCGAAGTGTAATTGTTGTGGGTATGGTGTATAAAAAAAGATCTGAACCTTCGTGGTTGGTTGTTCTGAGCGAAAATAGCTGTGAGAAAGGGAAAATCAGAGTATGCGCGGTGTGAGACTGAAAATGTGCGTTGTGTGAGATAAAACTCATAGAAAAGTAACAGATGAAAGAAAAATACTTGAAACGAGAAGAATGATAGAACAAGTTGAAGTAGAACATAATGACAGAACAAGTTAGGCGAAGAAAGTGCGGAAACGGTGAAGGAGAAGAATTGCAGAACAATTAGAAGAAGACCGAATTTACAGAAATAGAAAAGTAAGAATCGATTTATGCGTGTGGTTGGTTGTTTAATTATTCATTTATATTCTAGGGTGTTTGGGAGGTTCTAGGGAGGATTGTTGTCCTCGGAGGTTCAAGTGGGAACTTGAACATAGGGAGTTGTATCTTCCATCACAGTTTGCGGCTAAACCGGGGTGGGAGGTAGGTTGGTGCAAGGGAGAACAGTGTTCTCTATTATCTGGGTTGGGCACATTAGCTGGAGATTGGTGCTTCCATCCGGTAGTCTTTGGGAACATTAGGAAGAAGTTGGTGCTTCATTCTAGTGGGTGTTAGAGAAACAAAGAGAGTCGGTTCTCTCGACAAGTTGCATCTTGTAAGCGAGAGGTAGCGACCTCATTGAGTTGGTTCTCAAATATATATGATGTATAGAACATAAAAGGTTGTCTATCATTTGAAGAAGAAGAGGTTTTCTCCCTTTATGGAGTTTCCTCGTGAAAATATGTCTCTGTGTACATACATGTCTGTGGCTGATGCTCATTACTTTTATTGTCCATATGTTGTATAATGTGTGTATACCTTATGTGTGACTGATGCTCATTACTTTTATTGTCCATATGTTGTATAATGTTGATGATCACTTGAAGAAAGATTAAGAATGTATTAATAGACTTAAAATTGTTTAAGCATAATAACAATTGATTCACCCCCGCCCCTCCCCCCCTCTCAGTTGTCTTAGTAATTTCAACACTGTTATGGAGGAGCCTATTGCATCCAATAAAAAGAGGACTTCCCAATCTCAAAAAACAAGTCTAGCCCTGATTCCAAAAACTAAAAGGAAGTAAAGAAAGGAATTTGGGCAAGGTGAATGCTCAGATAGTGCTCCTGAGGAAACCATTGAATTATCACTGGATCCAATTAGCAAGTTAGAAAAGGCCCATGAACTAAACATTTAGAGCAGGAAAAAGTGTCAAAAGAAGGATGTTCCAGAAGAAGAAATCCTATAGGATACCACTACATCCAGGAAGGAGAGGTGCTCCCAATCTAAAGAACCAAGTCCAGCCTCGATCCCTAAAAATCAATTTCCACGAAGTGAGAGGCAAAAAAGGAAGAAACCGGGTCAAAAGGAAGTTTCACATGGTGCCCCTGAGGAAACTATTGAGTTCCCTCAAGAATTGGTTAGTGAGTTGGAGAAGACCCCTGAAGCAGATTTTGTGTTTCCTCAAGAGCCGATTAGTAAGTTGGAGAAGACTCCTGAGGTGAAAAGTGGAAGTAAGGGGAAGCTTAAAACAAGGAAGGTACAAAAGAAGAAAATCCCAGAGCCTACACCTTAGTCCTCTAGAGTGGAAATGAGGAATGTTTAGCAAGAACAAACTCCATAACCTACACTTCAGTCCTCTAAGGTAAAAACCAAATCTTTATAGGAGAAACAGGTCCCCAAGCCTATATCTACTACTAAAACAAAGAAGAGGAAGTTGTTTGAAAAGACTTCCACTCCTGTCAGCAAACCTGAGGAAGCCTCACTTCCTCTACAAAGAACTACAAGAAGCATGGCTAAACATATAATAGTTCCACATGTGCCTTCTCTTCCAGAGGAGCCTATTGATATTCCAACTTCTCTAGAGAAAGAAAGTGGCTATGGAGCAACAATTAGTGAGACCGAGGGGTTAGTAACAGAAACCTTGAGAGGTTTAAGAAAGGAAAAGGAAGCCCGAAGGGAGGTAACTGAACAAGAAACCATATCTAATCCTTTCAATTCCTTGAGCAAACAACAGTTGATAGTGAAGGTTTGGAAACTTACAAAACATAATGATAAGTTAAAACAAGAGGTTACATAGTATCAAGTTTTGGATAGGCACACTAAGGAAGAGAATGCACAATTGAAAGAATATAACCTAAGGTTATAGGATGCACAAGAAGAAGTCTCTGCTAAACTCAACATGATTCTACGTTTGATCCAATACACCAGGGTGATTAAGAAGGAGCTTAGGAGCGAGGCCTTTGGTTTCAATATCCTACAGCTAGATAAATTATGTTCAGACGGGATGGAAGACAGTTTAGTTTTGCAAAGTTTTGAGTATCAGTTTTGAAATTTTTGCATGAGGACATGCAATGACTTAGGCATGGGGGACATGTTGCGTCTCCATTTTGACACCTCTATTACCTTATATTATCTTCTATTTGGGTCAATTTTAGCTCTGACATGTGCATATGTTGTTTATTTCCTCCACAAACCTACCTTGTGACCTTATCCATATGCATAAAGAGGTAACCCATGTTAAAAACATGATTTGTTTGACTTCTTGGTTAAATTGGTATTAAATGGTTGATTGTTTATGCTCCTAATTACTTTGATTATTATTAAGAAGCTTCATGACAAGGCATCACCTCATCCGATACTCATCTTTTGGATTCATCTAGTACTTTCATTGGTCTGGTACCCCAACAACCAACTGTTCTATTCTGGTACTCCACCTGATCCAATACCAACACTGCAGTGATCCGGTACAAACACTGCGTTGATCTGGTACCACCTCTACACTGATCTAGTACGAACTTTGCGCCTATTCTTGTACCACCGTTGCGTTGATCTGGTACCCAGATCTATTACTGTGCTATTCTGGTACTAAACCCCTACCTACAGCATTAACGTTTTGAACGAGTATGCTGGTGGTGGTTCCAAGAAATTAGTTGGATGGAAGTATCCTTAGATACTTTGAAGATCATGATAGACTTCATCATTCATGCCCTTTGTGTCATGAGGATGAAGTCCATTCCTTGAGATACAATATGATTCACCAATTGTAATATTTCGTAAATATTTGATAATTATCCTTAGACCTTGATTGTAACGGTTGACCTTCTTTAAAAGGGATGTTGTATAGATGATATAAGGGAGAGAGAATGATATACATTGTTATGTTGAGAAATGAAATGTTGAGTTACTGATTCACTTGATCAATTGAAGGAATGTGAATGCTAGTTTGTGAAATTCATGGGTATGAGTAAAGTGTTTAGTCTATAATTTCTTTAGAGGTACCTTATTGGTTCGGAAAGGACCCACCACCCCAACCAAGGTAAGCCTCCCTGTATATGTCTAGTGTGGCATAAGTTAATTGTGTGAGTGTGAAAATATAATAGTTGTGTGTTGCAAATGATTCTAAGTATATGAACTTTCCGAAGTACAATACATATTTCTAAATAGATTTGATTTTGGATCAGTGTGAATGAACAGTTATAGATTGAGCATAGTAGATAATTCTATTTTCATTTCTGCAGAGTGATATTTAGTTGAAAAAAAATGGATAGATGTTTGGGATTGTTAAATAAGAAATTGTTATTGTTTTGAATTTATGATTGTGTTTTTCTCAGTAGGTATAGGAACAATAAGACTTCATCTCTCACCTTCATTCTCCATGTAATGAAGTCTTTCAATCATATCGACTGTCTCCTTTATTGAATAAGGTTTGATTGGAATTGATTAGGTTATGATTGGTCTCTTTCTAAGAGTAAAGAGAATTAATTGTTAATCTCTATCTAATTGCTACAGGAAGCAAGTTCTCACCTCATCTCTTCATTTCATGAGCCTACAATGAACAGACTTGTTATCTAAGTAAGAACCTTTTCAATTAAGTGTTTTTTTTAGAGTTTTACTATGAGATTTATTTTCTAAGTTTAAAGTTGTGTGAAGTATTCAGATATTCCAAAAATAGAGTGTTATGTTATTAATTATTTCTTGATTGAGATCAATACAATAGACATAGATAGTTTATCTTCTTTCGGCACATATAGTGTAACAACTCTTTTGATTACGAATCCCAGATTAACATATAAATTAGTGCAATATACTAAGAATATATATACACCAACAATGCCCGACTAGATCTAGATGAATTTGATAGTTTTCTAGACTGACTAGATCTCCTTATTTTAATGGTCTCCCTTGCTTCACTAGTTTCCCCTTCTTGAATAGGGTTCTCTATCGAACCAAGGGTCCCTGTCGAACTAGGGGTCCCTCTATTGATTTCATTGGACTTTCTGAAGTGTTTGCAAGGCATAATTTGAGGCTCATGTTGCAACGACTCCTCTGGATCCATATATATTATATATGTGTACCAAGTTGCAAATGTATGACAAGCAACAATTGTATGTGTCACAAGAAAATTATGTTAATCAATTGACAATATTTTAATTTACATCAAATTGATTCCATTCTTACCCTGGTGGCTAATCATATTGAAATTCCAAAGTGTCAATCCCAATTTTCTTAGTATATTAAGAAAGGTATAGAACTTGAAATGTTGAAGAGTTAGATAAGAAAGTGCACGTTTCCATTCGAGTAGCCCCGTCAATAACACACACTAAGAAACATGACTCTAAAGTGGAAAAGCATTACTTGACAATGAAACTGACCTATGAAAATATAAAGGAAAAATTAATTGCTCAGTTGAACACTTTGAATGTCGATGTTGATGAAGAGAATGATGAGTAAATTATTAAAGTTACTGGATCGACTATTTGATTTTCCCTTCCTTTTTGGTGAATTGTAGAACTTTTAAAAAAGAGGATTCTTGGTGGTGTAAGGCTTTGTGGAATATTAAGAATACTCTTAAACCAAAGGTGTATATGCAATGTGGATATGATGACTTTTTTTAATATAATATATATTAAACCACATTATTGCACCATTCATGGGGTAGATTTGGTCACTTATTGAATAGTAAAAATGGATTCATCTTAGAAGGAATCATTTGCTTAGTTGACATAATATGAGGGAAGGATGCATCATCTACATTTTTATGCATGATCATTCTCTTTTGTTACTTTTTCTTGAGAAATTCAAGGTCAAAATCCATCCATCAAACCATATGTCTAGTGAAGAGGTTAATCTTCCTAAAGAAATAATAGAGAGGTTTATATTGAATAATGACATGAATTTTTTCGTTAAGAATGTGATGTCTAGGACTCTTGTTTGAGAAGATCAAGTCCAAGATATAATTCTCAACTTATAATTTTTTTTGACCTCATAGAGCACAAATATGCCACTGATATAATAGATAGTACACTCAAGGTCTTGGTCACCAACGTGCACAATATCAATGGGTGATCATCAATATAGGATGAGAAAGGAGGCAAGGATAAATTAGAATTACTTGAGATTATAAAATCATTTTTGAGTTACTCCTATCCAATTAAGTGGAGCATACTCTTTTAGGAGGGAATTTATAGCTTAGTAATTGTGAGAAAGAAAAGGTAGGACGCATAGTAGTGCCTTATATTTTCCTACAAAAGAGAACATTTTGGTAATCATACGGGGAGACATCATTTCAAAAATATAATGGATTTTATTTAGTTCAATATTAATTCCACAACAACAAATGTTTACCCCTATAATCTTACTATATTCAACCATAAAAATTCATTTCTCGGGATTAAATTTTCCATGAGATAAGAAGCATTAATATCTTGAAAGTCAACACAATCATGGATGAACCCAATATCTTTTATGATGGGGACTATGTTGAAGACAAAATTAAAAATAGTTGATGGCATGAATGAAACCCCACATCCAAGATCTTGTGGATATAGACTTTGACATGTTTGGTGGTTTTATGATTCACTACACACTAATGTTGGCCAATCGAGGTAGAATTATCATAGGTCACAATGATATGCATGATAATAGATGGATCCATTCCTTTGACATCCTCATATTTCAAGGTGAATAGATTGAGATACTTAAGGAGGAAGGTATATAAGGAAGTGGTCTCCACTTTCACAAGAGGGTAACTTGAGTTAAGCCTCTTTAAGTTCTCATCTATTTCGATGTTTATTCTAATTATGAACTAATAAAAAAGGTGTTAATTTTCTTCTTTAGATAAATGAAGAGTGGAGGAAGGAATTCCTCACATTGGACTTGTAAGACCACATTATAGGGTGGGAGAAGAGGGTTGGTATCAATCACTCGGAAATCTCATTGAAAGTGGAGAAACTTTAGGTCCCAAAGGGATATATCATCCCTCTTAGAGACCATGAGCTCAATGGCACTCTCATCATTTTGAAGGAGATTCTTTAGCTATAAGACACCATGTGAATGGTGTGATCCAAATCATGGGTGTGAATGGGTCAATCCAAAAAATTGGTATTAACAATGCTAGACACAGTGAACTTATTTAATGTCACATTGAAAGGAAAAATTAATATTATTCTATCACATGTGGGGTTTAGGGAGAACCAAAAAATCAAAGGATAAGGAGGGTCTTGACTTTTTTCCTAGCTAAAGAATCACATCCTAGAGGGAATATTATACAAACTCCACCATGGAAATTCCCACATTTTCGAAACATATATCATTTAATATGGAGTAATATTTAAATCTAGGTAGGATTAAGTTGTATGCATGAGGGGTTTTAGTGATGCTAGGTTATACCTAGTAAATCACTCCTTCCTAATTTTAATGGAAGAAACCTTTTTCCTAAGGCTGAATGGGAATTTTGATCTTATAAAAAAAATAAGTTTGTATGAATAAGGGTGAGGGTAGGAGAGATAAGAATATGTAGAGGGAAATGTAAGTTGAAAAGGGGAAGAAGGAAGGGAAGACAAATAGAAGAGCCTTTGATTGAGAGTGTGAAGGGTGGATGAGAAATCCCTACTGGAGTCACCAAAATTTAGTGAACGAATGGATTTTTTCTAACATGAAGTAGGAATGTAGGGATGAAATACCACCCTAATGCACACGCAAACACACTACTAAATAAGGGAAAATAATTGAGTGAAGTTGAGACCCATTTTTTAGAGAAAAACTACAAAACCCTAAAGTGAGGAAAGAAAGGATCAAAAGGAGAAGGAGACACTTGGTCAATTAGTGTTTTAGATATTTATTATGCTAACCTATGTTTGTATATTATTAGGGTACTTCACTTAGGTACATTAACTTTTACTAGTAAATTAGTAAAGAAAAGTAAACTAGACTTGAATATGTTCTCCAATACAAAGATATATATCTATATATGAAGATAAAACTATATTTACTATTATAATAGATGTAATAATTAAGATAGTGACTATAAATACTCAATTTCCTCAATGGGAATTATACACCCTTTCCCTACATGTGATGGAACCTCCCTTAAAGTTGTAGGGTTGAATTGACCAAGGTATGAATTGAACTATGTCAATAAATATGCCTTATTATAAATAAACAAGCATTCTAGGTTAGAGCCAACATAATTACAAAAGGTCCTTGTAGAGGTATTGAACATGATAGGTGCATGCAATTCAAGAGTATGGAATAGGAGAAAGAGACATTAGATGAATATGTGTCTCTAATTCAAGTATGTGCTTATAAGATGTTTATGCTTGAAATAAACATCAAAGAATTAACACAAAAAAACACTCTTATAGGGTTGATCAATATGGAAAGGGGAATGTAACGTAGGATTTTTTGTACCCTAAAACCAACATTCATTGGAGAATTGTTTTGTTAAAATAGTCATTGGATATCTTCTACTCTACAACTAAATATCCTCTACCTTACATATATTAAGTATCCATAAGAATTAATGATTTTTTCTTAAGTTAGTGTTGAATTAATTATTCATTCATGTTAATATCTACCATGATTAATTAGATGCTAAGTATATAAACCAATTATTATATAAAAGCAATAAAATATCATGAGTAAAATGCATTTGTAAAAATCATGTAAATGACCATTATCAAACCAAAGAAAATGGTGTACAAGTTTAAAATAGAGAAAACTAATCAACGACTAAAATATTTAAAAAAAAAATGAAGAAGGCAAAGTCGATCATAATGTACAAGAAAGCAATAGGTAAAACCAAAAATATAATTTCATTTAAATCTTTAATAGCAAAATCACATAACCCAATTGACCGGAATGATAATTGGTTAGAATTTCAATAAATATGATGTTTCTGAAACTATATGATACTCATAACAACATGTAATCAAATAGAATAAACCTTGTATGATTAATACTTTAGAAGAATCTAAATCAACATTAATACTTTAGAAGAATCTACATCAACATTAATTATTTGAAGGAATATACCTATACATTTTGATTAGTCTTGTAGATTTGAGTAGAAATGTATAACCACAAATCCATATAAACAAATGTAAAATTGCTACAAATATAGTGCTCAATTTGTGAGATTTCCTTTAAGATTTATTAAAGATTTTTTTAATTTTCCATTCAAAAAATATAAAAATTGATGATCATTTCCTAATATGTTAATTTGTAGGGTATCAATGAAGAATAAGAACCTAAAATAAAAATGATGAGGATCATGTTGAATGGAGTAGTTATTACCAACATGATGGAAGGGAAGCTCACCATGGAATGTATAATGGAAAACAAATAGGATGGAGTCAAGCCATGAATGCCCCAAGATGCACTTATACTATTACCCCCTATTGAGAATAACTATAAAGGAGAGAACCCCACTATTTTAGAGCATTATATCGAGCGTGAGATGTCAAATCTCTTTTTCAATGGATTTACTAAAACTACAATAAACTAGATTGGTGGGAGAGAGGATAGATGCTCCCAAGGTTTGACATATTCTATTGGAAATGTTGTTACAGGGAGAACTTGGGTGCACAATGAACTTATTTAATGTCACATTGAAAAGAAAAAAAAAAATATTATTCTATCACATGTGGGTTTTAGGCCGACCAAAAAATCAAAAGATAAGGAGGGTCTTGACTTTTGTTCTAGTTGAAGGATCACATCTTGAGGGAATCTTATAGCTGGTTCCTTTGATCAATATAGTGTAGTACAAAGTCCACCATGTATATTCTCACATTTTGAAACTCTTTGGCCCCCACTATTTAGGTATTACTATAAGCAGGTTAAAGGATGTGGATAATGCCAAAAATAAATTAATAAACCGTACAATCGATATTATCAAGAAATTATCCAATTACTACCAATAAAAATATATCATTGATGTTATTAACCTATTCAAAAAATGGGTAGAAGGAAGAACCACAAAACAACCAAAATAAAGGTAACATATAACAATTTTATTCAAAGAGATAGATTTTGTATTTGGATGTCTAATTCGAATTACATTAGAATCGGTCCTAACCAAGGACCAAACCTAAAGAGAAGATTAAATTACCTGAAATAGGTGCTCCTCGTGTTGATCGGGTGCTCCTCATGTCGTTCGGGTGCTCCTCTCACCGCTTGTTTGTTGTATGGTATCTAGCAGTACCATTGCCAACGCAAATTCACTAACAGAGAATGATGAGTATGGCGGGTATGAAGTTATCGCGGGTGCTCTGTGGTGGGAAGAAAATGAAAATGATAGGGAAAGAAACTGTTGAAGGAGAAATGTGGGCTAGATATATAACAACACCTTTCAACCGAACTATTTTTTCAGTCGAAAGACTATTTTAGCGGAAAAGATATTTCAACCAAAAAAATATGTCAATCGAACTATTATTTCGACCGAATAAATGGTTGTCGGACAAAAAAATCTGGCATAAATTTCAAGGGCACCGTTAGATTTAACTTTCAGTCAAAAAAACCTTTCGGCTGAAAAAGTTAACTTGTTCAACCGAGAAAATGTCATTAGTAATTTTTGTGACTAGATTCTCACAAAAGTGTTACCCATATTCATGATTTTACCCATGTGCAATTTTGAAGAAACCTGCAATGAATCTCCTATAGTAACTAGCTAAACCCCTAAAATATATAACTTCTAGAATATTCTTCATCCCTGGCCAACTTTTGATTGCTTCAATATTTTCTAGATCCATTGTTATTTCATATTCTAGTACAATGTAGCCCAAATAATAGATTTTATTTTGATAAAAAGTGCACTTTCTCAACTTGGCATACAATTGGTGCTCTCTGAACACTTGTAGCACAATTCTCAAATGTTTCTCATGCTCCTCCTTTGTCTTGTAATAGATAAGAATATCATCCAAGAAGACATTAACAAATTTATCGAAGTAATCTCTAAACACTCCATTTATTAGACGCATGAAAGTAGCTAGTACATTTCTCAACTCAAATGGCACCACTACAAATGCATAATTTCCATACCTCGTCTAAAAAAATTTCTTGCTAGCATCTTCATCTTTGATTCTCACTAAATGATAACTCGATTTCAAGTCAATCTTGGAAAATATATTTGCTCTTTTCAAATGATAAAAAAGTTCATCGGCCCTTGGAAAATGATACTTGTTCTTTATAGTAACCTTGTTCAACTATCTGAAGTCAATACATAACCGTAGAGTTCCATCCTTTTTCTTCACAAAAAGCACCGAGGCACCCCAAGGAGAAACACTTGGGCATATGTACCCATTCTTCAACAAATATTTTAGCTACATTGGCAACTCTTTAAACTATCGTGTGCTCATTCTGTAGGGATTTTTGGATACTAGGACAACTCTTGGCATCAAAATAATAGAGAAATCAATGTCTCTCTTTGGTGGAAATCCCGGCAATTCCTCAAACACGTCTTCATATTCCTTCAATACTGGATAATTTTCAAGAATTGGCTCCTTATTCTTTGCTACCTCTTCCATATGGGGTGCATATATCTAGCACTCTTTTCTAAAACTTATTTTCATGGGAAATGTTGAAATCTCTCTAACAGATATAGTCCTTGGAATACTTTGAACTATCCTTGAATTTACTTCCTCATCAAGACATCTCATATCAATATAGGACATCATGATGCTCTTCCATCCAATCCATACCAATCAAGTAGTCATATGACCCAAGCGGTATGATGTTCAAATATTCCTTAGTGTTGACACCATTCATGTTCATTGGGAAATCTTTGACAAGTTCATTGATTTTCCTCTTGGTTCCAATAGCTAGATGAAATAACCAATACTTTTCATGTTCACATTTCTTAAATTTAATTCTTTCAACTAGATTTAGATCTATATAGATATGACTATCTCCATAATCAATCAAAATAGCTATGGGTTGATTATCAATCTTACCTTATACCTTAATCTTGTGGGATTGATTAGTCTCCTTGTCTATTTTCCAAGGTTTCATAAATCCTTGGAATGATCATGCCCACTTCCTCAACTATATCCTCGTTCTTGATGTTATGCATAGTCCTCATCCTATCTCCTTGGTGAGGACAATATTTATACATGTAATCCCCTTCACATCCCCAACACTTTATGGGATGTTTTCTTGGCCTCTTCCCCGGGGAATCTGTTATTTTATGTTCACCTTGTGTTGGTTTTCCTTATTGATATGCTTGAAATTTGTTCTTGAATAAAGGTGGATTGAATCCTTTCTTTCTTTAATCCATCTTGCCTCTCTTGTTATCATCCAAGGATTTTTCAAAAGATGGTCTTCCTTTGTTCTTCTAATATAAATATTTATATTTTCTTATGGCTTATTCCATGGTCTTGGGCTCATCAAAATGAATTTTATCACTATAAAAGGAAGGTAAACCACTCAAAAAAAATTGCACTTTTACCTTCTCATCCTTTATGAAGTCAATATACCTCAACAATTCAAGGAATATCCTCTCATACTCATCCATTGTCATGCTTCCAAGCTTGAGTTCAAAGAACTCTTGAATCTTCTTGTCATAATATTTCTTTTACAAGTATTTCTTCTAAAAATACTTTTTGAACTCCCTCCATAAGATCCTCTTCACATCAATGTGCTTAACCTGCTTGAGTTGATCCCAACACATAGATGTTTTCCCTTGAAGATGGTACATTGCAATTTTGGATTTTACATCTGATGAATAATCATGCAATTGGAAATATTTTCTCATGCCCAACAACCAAAATTCATCATATTTTCCCTCCCTATGCTCTCCATAAAATGATGGTGTCTTGAGCTTCATGATCTCTCCTTGAAAAATATATAACTCATGCCTCCTCCTTTATCTTTTGATAGGGGACACACTTGGGTTTCTCCCTTACCCTAAACATGTATGTGATCACCTGGTCAAGTGTCCTGGTGGACAATGATGTATGATAACACTCCTTTATTTCCTATATATTCTATGATCATCCCTCTTGTCATGATATCTGGATGTTTTTACATGCCTTGTATTGGATGCTTGTCTTGTGCCAAAATCTCTATTGACTTGTCTCAAACATTTTCAGACTTTGTAGTAGCTCCTCCCAATATCTTATCATACTTTCATTATCTACTCTGTATCTTTGCAATCCTTTCTACAATTTACTTATAGTCTCNGGATGCTTGTCTTGTGCCAAAATCTCTATTGACTTGTCTCAAACATTTTCAGACTTTGTAGTAGCTCCTCCCAATATCTTATCATACTTTCATTATCTACTCTGTATCTTTGCAATCCTTTCTACAATTTACTTATAGTCTCAACCAGTGCCATAGGATCTACTTTGATTCTATGTTTATTGAACTCGGTCTCTACATTTCCAAAACTGATATACAATATTTTCATCTCGTCCTCATTGATGTAAGAACCCTAGGAATCCTCCATATCTCTGGTCCTCATATATGAACCATTTATGTGTTTTATGTTAGTCTAATTTTGTAAAAATGTGCATGCAACAATTGTTGTTAGAATTATGCATACTATAAAAATATTTCATTATTTAGGCTACAAGTCATTCTTCCTTTGAATTTATGAAGAATATGGATGCAATGAACCAAATTATGATTGCTTAGATATGTTCTCCTATGAATTATATTCCAACAATTAAACTCATGCCTCATTCTTTGTTCTAAGCTAAAAATTATAGCCTTCTGAAATTCACAATTTCTACTCATTTGTGACCTATTTTTACTGACGCAGCTTATCTGAGAGACCATTTTATGCCACTTATAGAAGAAAATCAATCAAGAACCGGAATTGTTTTTATATTGGATGTAGATGTTATTTATAATTGGGAATATAGAACAAATTTCATATTCACAATCTGATGCTCTATTCAAATTCTATACAAATATGGAATCAACGACTTTGCATTTTTACTTTTCCTCTAGACTTATAATTTTTAGCCAAAAATGACCATCTCCTCAATGGAGAAAAATAGAGAAAAAATCCTTCAACACAAAGTTTTTTAGGTTGTTTAGGAGGTAAATTGACGACTAAATAAAATTTTCCATATTTGTTATATGGGGTGCCTTTTCTTCCTCCGAAGATTTCAAAAATATCCAAAAAGTGTCCAAGAATAGTGGTTTTGGGCCTATTTTTGAACCTCCACTCCAAATCCTCCTGAATTTCACCAAAATATCGACTAGGCATCTTCAAGCCTTCTTTTTGGATTCTCTACAAAAATTCACCTTTATCTGGGCCCTAGTTACTTAGCATGACCCAAATCTTTAAAAATCATTAATTGACATTTTCAGGGGAATTGAAGCAAAAGTGGCCCATAGCCCTCACTGACACTTTTGTAGCCCTCATTATTGTGAATGTGCCCCTTAAATTTGATATAATTATGATTTTTTATACTCCTATTATGGCCAAAACAAGATTTTAGTTCCAGACTTATTTTTATTTTTCATTTTTATACTAGTCCATATTTCTCCTTTCTTGTCCTTTCTTCTCTTTATCTTCTTATTTTATTTTCTCTTCTTCCCCTTTTTTCTTCTTCCCCTTTTCTTCCTCTTCTCTTTTTCTCTTTCCTCGATGATCACTAAAACCATTTATTGGTGGTTGACAAAAGGGTATATCACAGATTGACAAAAAGGCTTATCAACTATCAATGATAAAGAAAAAAGTTTATCGACGATAGGAAAAAAGGTTTATCAATGATCGCGGAAAATTTTTCTATTGGCTATCGAAAGTGGGGGAAAATTTCTATCAGCAATCAACAAAAAGGTCTATCAACGATCGTAGAAAAATTCTATCTGTTATTGACAATCGAGGAAAAAGTCTATAGACAATCCACAAAAAAGGTTTGTCAGTGATCACAAAAAAAATTCTGTTAGTTATTGGAGGTCAAGGAAAAAGTCTATTGATAATCTACAAAATGGTCTATCGACGATCATAGAAAAATTATATTGGTTATCAACAGTGGAGGAAAAATTCTATCAGCGATCAACAAAAGGGTTTAGAGGAAATCACGGAATAATTCTATCGGTTATCGACAATTGGAAAAAAGGTCTATCAACAATCACTAAAAAAGTGTATCAACTATTGATGGTTGAAGAAAAAGTCTATTGGAAATATGAAAAAAGGTCTATCGGCGATCACGAGAAAAATTCTATTAGTTATTGACGATCAGGGGAAAAGTCTATTGGAGATCGACGATTTTCTATGAACTACATTTTTCTCCCACTTCACCAAATTGTGTCGAAGTCCAAAAGGCTTCATTGGTAGATGAATCTCAAAAGGCTCCATTGGTAGATGAATCTCAGTCATTGATTTCCAAGTTGACTGTGATCTGAACCATCGATTCCCCAAACTTCATTGAACTCTGAAAACTTTAGTGACTTCCACTTTTCTCCATCGACAATCACCAATTTTGTTCTTCAGTGAACTAAATGTTTTTCTCACTTGACCGAATTCCGCTAAAATATGATATATTTAAGAAAAATAAGAATTTTAGCCAACCTGAAATGAATCTCAACCATTGATCATCAAGTCGAATGTGATTTGGGTCATTGGTTCTCCAAACTTCACAGTCACCATGAAAACATAAAATTCAACCTCCCAAACCAATTTTTAACTCTACAACTTGTAGATCAATGTCATTAATCATCTATTCAACCATTCAAAGTGCAAATTCAACTCAAATTTACTTAGAAATTTGGGGATTTCACTCTAATTTTTCAATTTTCCCCCAAATTCAACACAGATCAAACTCTACAACAACGAATTTGCCAAATTTGTGTTGGTATTTCACCCATATGGGTCTGGTGTTAAATCAAAATATTTGATACCAATTTGTAATATACCCAACCTCCAAGTTGGGTCCCATTACTAACAAAAAAATGACTAATAGATCGATTTTAAATGCGGATAAATACACAGCGTGACATACAATATCATGCAATTGTCCATGTCAATGAAAAATGTAGACGAAATTAATTTAAACATGTGCAAAAAAAATTAAACACTTACAGTAGCATTCACTCACACAAAAACACATATTCGAAAGTTGCCTTTACTCACAACAAGTAATAGTAAAAAAGATAAAACTCAGAATGAAACACATTGCAATTAAACTCTACATTTAGTAGAAATAAACATTTAATAAATATGGTGACTCACTTATCTTATTAACAACATGAAACCCATTGCAAAGGATGGATGTTCCACCCAATTGTAGACTTGTTGCTCCAGTTCTCAATAGCAAGTCATCCTCGAGCTAGGGATATGAATCCACGAGAGACAATGGTTCCTAAAGATGACTACGGTCTCCTCATAGCAAGGTATTTCATATATCCATTCCAATCCATCAACCCTCTTTCCCCTCAACCCACACAACCCAAGGAATGGTATCCCCTTCTCTGCCATGTAGTCCCTCTATCTATTTCACTTCCCTTCAATGCTCCATCCTAGGTTGGATAGGAAATCTATTTTTCAGGGACTCCAGGAATCTATGGATACAATAGAAAAATCACTTGCTCCCTTTACAATTTATTGAATATAATATTACTCATAGGCCTACAACCTATCTCCCCATGGAATTACAACTCCAACAAGCTATTAGACATGCCCATTATGGTTTCCTTAAAGCTTCATCACTTCAGAACTCCCTTGTTGTCCAAAAATCTACATGTAAAAAATGCTCTCCTTTTCCATACAAATTTCCTTTTCTCCCTTGCATGTTGATTGTCCCAATTCCCAAGGTTGATTGTAATCAGGCCCATGCTCTAAATAACTTTGTGAGATGACTTCACACACCAACCCTCTTACATGTATTCAATGATTGGGGCTTGGAGACACTCAAGAGGAAATAGAAGGTTCATAGTAAAATCATTTAGAAAGATGGTTTGAGTTAAATATGCATGGATAATTCCCCTTAGGAACCCCCCTGTGGAAGCTTAGCCCCAAAGTCTCCATCTGTGTCCATCTATAGTTGGTGATACATTTTATTTTATTAACTCTGATATATAAAGTGTGTGTATTACATCACTTGGCTCATGGCCATACATCATATTTACATTATACATCGCTAAATCAGGGATTCAAAATGGGGATGTTACATCTAGGTTCCTAAATTATTCTTTCTTAAGGAAAATGAGGGTTTATTTTTCTTAATCAACAATGGCCAAACAACTATGGATCAGAAAAGAGAAAACATAATTGTTCTACTTCAAATTTGTATCAAAGAACTATGAGGTTTATTTTTGTTCTAAGGGTTTCTTTGTTGTTCATTTTGAAAAAAATATTGATTATCAAAGATATTTAGAGGAGGACCATTGGTTTTTTTCCAGAGAGGATCCTTTTGTTACCCCTTATCTCCCCACTTTTTATCCTTAAACTATGTCTATAAAAAAAATGTCAATTTGGGTTAGGCTCTAAAATCTACCACTTCATTTTCATTATTTATCAGTTCTCAAATATATCAACAATACTTTGGGTAGTATTACCCCCATATACTAGGGGTAACTACGGAGATCATGTCTCGAGGCCCACAACTAGCAGACATGGAGTGTTGAGAGCCAGATTGACTAGAATAGCCCTGCGAGGCCACTCATACTCATTGATGCACCATCATATGTCACTAGTAGCAGGGTAGAATTCATCACACCGGCCTAGCCCCAAAGGATAGCAGGTATTCCTTCATGAGGTAATAAGTTCAGCATCATGGTAAGCATCACCCTAATAATTGAAGCATTTGAACATGTTGCCAAGAATTTTTCCTTGATGACAAAATGTTTTCTTGGAAATTATGTTTTTTTCCTTATTTAACCTTGGTGGGTGTCATTTTGTCCTAGTAAATTTGTCACCCTTGGGGATAGGGTGTTACTAGGGGGTTCCTTGAAGAGTCATCGTCCATTCCATATCATACTTATCACCTTCCATGCTCTTTCAATTACGTTTCCTCATCTTTTGGGATGTTCAGGTGCACTGACCCAAGAAGGGATTGTACCTCATTTCATGGGAAGAAGGGGTTGAAGGTCTAGAGGGAATGTAGCTAGAAAAAGATGAAATCCAAAATTATAACCTTGTAGACACTCACCCAAAGAGGTCTTGAGAACGATGAAACATTTCTCTTAAAAGAATAAAGACCTGCAAAAGAAATTTCACATTATATAGATGTCCCACTTGTTGAGGTGTCTACACACATGTTGTGTCCCTTTCTTTCCATGCATATGGCACTCTGTGTACCTCTACCTTCAAGTGGCATTGTGGTACTCCTTTCAAGTCTCATGTTACCCAGTTTTAGTACCCAATTGTTCTAGACTTTAATTAATTAATGGAAAATAAATGGGCTTGGAAAAAGGATGCATTGAAAATAAAGGTACAACACACCCTCTACAAAGACACCCATAAATGAGACAATACGAACCCTTGTATGTCATGAACCCCATGCCAAAAGTTTTTACCCACTCTACCTCACACTCATACATGACTTAGATGGGTTTCTCTTAGAAAACACCCTTGACTTGAGGACTGACTGGCCTAATAGGATGCCTTGACACCCCTCCCACACCTAAATTTGACAAATTGTATAACGTCTTTGAGAATTTGTTTAGTTTGAAAAGGGGGGTTTGATGCACATGTTCGGGTAGTTTTTTATTAGATGTGGCTTAATTAGCATGATTCATGTGACTTATGGACCCTTGCGGGCATACCTATTTATCTTTGCAGGACCTTTCCTGGTAGATGTATTCATGAGGAGATGACTTGTTCAAAACTTCATGGGGCTTTGGAGCCCAATAATGGATGCAGAGACCCCTTGTTTGGGGCAAGATGGTGATCAATATTGCACATGAGGTTGTTACCTTTGGAGGTACTATGGTAGGCCTAGATGGAGGGCTCCCACCTTCTCCCACCTGGACGTTATCCTTTGGAGGCCTAGACGTCACTTACCTAGCCTATGATGTCACCATGAAGAAGGATAGGGTTTGATCATATGGAAGGAGGTTACTGCAAAAAGTTTGGCACATGTGGCATGGTTACTATCCTTTGGAGGCCCAATGTTCCACTCAATAACCTCAACGCCACCTTCTTGGAGCCTAACGTCACCCTTTTAGGATTATTCTTTGTAAAAATTGAATTTATTTTAATTTTAATAAGCAAATTAAGAAGTGGGCTCGGATTTGTGAAAGGACGCAACTTTTGGTTAATAAGGATAGGATTTCCCATACAAATATAGCTATCCTAAATCATTTTTCATCATAACTCACCTCTCATAAGATGGAGGACTGAAATTTTCACCCTCTAGGGCCTGTTGACTGAAATTTTTGCCATCTTTGGAGTTTATGGTCTCTTCGATTGATGTGTTAGGCTTAGAGGAGCATGCTAAAGGTGGTATTTGGATATTTTGTGGTGGTGAAGTGTTTAATGCTTGATTATTCTTTGTGAAATTAAGCAAATTCTGCAACTTCCTTCATGCATTGAATGTTTGTGGTTAGATTTGCTTGTTTCATATTGAAGATTATAAAATTGTTTGCTTAAAATCCTAGAAGAGAAACTTAAGGTGCTTCTTTCTCTCTCTAGACCTTTCCACCCTTATATTGTCAAGGATATCTTGTCTAGAATAGGCTTCTAAAGCTCTAAAGGTGCTAACACTTTAGTAGCCTCATTCTAGTTGCTTGTTGCAATAATATATTTCAATAGTATAAAGGAGAGAAGAATTTGCTAGGGCCTAAAAGTGCTTATGCCCTAGTGGAATTCATCTTAGAGCCTTGAATGCTTGAGCCCTTGAACTACCAACACCTCTAGAATTTATTTATTGGTCCTTTGAAAACTATTATCATTTTTATTTCTCCAAGTTATTGTGTTGCTATATTTAACTTCATAATCCCTAAAGGCACCAGTTTCTACATTTCTCTTGTTGAGGGATTGATCAAACAAATTTTACAATCTCTTCTTTGAAGCTTATACTAACATCTCATAACCCTAACTTATCTTAAAACACTAACTTAGTGGTTGTTTTTGCAAAACACTACTACAACCATCTTAACTTTTACTAATTTGTTGCATAACTAACTTTAATTTCTAGCTAAACTTGTTGATTTGCTTATCACAATTTCTTGTCATAATTTGCTTGTCACAATTGCTAATCATTCTATCCATCAAATGCTAAATTTTCATTGTGTTTTCAAGAAGTTCTAAAGTGTATTTATTGTGTTTTTTACAAAACATTAATTGTTTTATAAATTGATAATTCACTACATCTTTACTTCAAACACTATATATCTTGAATGTCTATTCTCTTTTGAGGCTTTATTATCATAATTGTACTTGGAATTTCTATGTGTGTGTGTGTGTGTGTGTGTGTTGTATTGTTATTGTTCCAGGAAGGTACACAAGTTACTCTTCATTCGCCTCAATCTCTTAGAAATAGACCCTGTGAGTTTGGTAACCAGTGAGAGGGGGGATAAACTTGACCACA
This sequence comes from Picea sitchensis, assembly GCA_010110895.2. Taxonomy (NCBI): domain Eukaryota; kingdom Viridiplantae; phylum Streptophyta; class Pinopsida; order Pinales; family Pinaceae; genus Picea; species Picea sitchensis. The sequence continues at coordinate 62,030 of SNQJ01S0001739.1, forward strand.
ACCTTAACTTTCCAACCCTTTAGGTTACATGGGATGGCTCCCCTGGGATAAACCTTACCTATCCCTAAAACGTTGGGATTTCCTATTAACGTGACAGTGATAGGTTATCATGTAGTTACTCCAATTTCCCCTACTTGTCTTGGGCTTTGGACAAGTACAAATTGTGCGATAACATTTTGGCGTTGTTTCCAGGCATAATCGAGTCAATTTTCCTCCATAACAAATCTTTGGTGAGCTTTTTCTCGAAGCCCTTATCTTACAAAACTTACCTGGCGACTCCATTGAGGGTGATTCCCTCACTTCCTTTGATAATACTAGAAGGGTTATCTAGGGACTCCATTAGTGACAACCTAATAATAACACACCATGGATCCTTCAAAATGGGACCCGAGTGATATTTTCAAACCCTTGGACATGAATAAAATATTGGACTACCCTCGACGGATACCTGGGAAGTATGAGAGATGGATGCCAAGGTTCACTAGTAATGATGTAACTACGGCTGAGGAACATATGGATAAATTTTGGGATTTCTTCCAAATCAATCTTATAAGTGATGATGTCAAAGACTTGGTTATAAAAATCTTTTCAGCCACTCTTCATGATGATGCTAGAATATGGTATGAGGGTCTCCCTGATAAGAGCATCAAGACTATGGATCAGTTTGAGGAAACATTCTTGAACAGATGGTCACTTCACAAAAGGTTTCCCGCACTAGATATTCAAGATATTCCAGGGTACCCAAACCCATTTCCTCTTGGTTTGGTAAACAATTGTCCAAAATTTGATGGAAACCCATCCATCGATATTCCCCATGTCAAGAAATTCTTGGGACATGTTTTTGAGACGAAAGTAAGACATCGGGATGTGCTAATAAGACAATTTTTTTTGTCTCTGGGAACATAACAAAGGGAGTGGGTTAAGCATTTTCTTAGTCCAAAGAGTATAACTTCCCTTAAGATATTCATTAAAATTTTCCTTGAAAGGTGGGACCCAACAATACGATTGTATAAAGACGCATTGGCCCTCCAAAGGGAAGGATTATTTTCTAGTCCTATTGAAGACAAAGAGTCCATGGAAAAACAAGAAGTTGAAGGGAAGATTCGTGATGAGGGTTATCGATCCCTCGAGGAGGAGAAATAATTGTTTCATAATTCTACTAGAGACAACGAAGACTTGATTGAAGAATGAGGGTTTGAAGAGGTGAATCATGAGAATGAAGTGTTGATGTTTGCTCTTCCACCTAATGAATACATCCAAGCTTCCTTCTTCATGCACAAGAAGAAGAGAATATGGTCTGTCGTTTTCCTTTCTAGGTTTTTGATGATGCTATGTTCTATGATTAAGAAAGTGAAGAAATATAGGAACCCTTGGATGCACTAGTCCCTTAATGTTATAATGAAAGTAATGAACTGATTGAGAATATTGATGAGTTTATACATATTGGGGGACGTAAATGGGTTGTGATTTTCTATGATGGAGATCCCATTTACAAAATTGAGGGTCATCTAAAATTATTGCCTTTTCAACAACCTTATGAGATTGTTGTTGATTCTAACATTTGGCAACAAGGAGATGACATAATTACAGATGTATTCCAAACACCCAAGGATGATTTAATGCATTATTCTCATAATGATTAATGGTCATACCTTGAGGATTTTGATCAATATTCCTTTGAGCACTTGGATATATTGTACGAAGAATATTTTCAGCCACCATTGTGCTCTAATTTTGATAAGGGTGAGGACATGGTTTGCCTAGAGAATGATTTTTGTGATGAGAATTTCCAACCTCCTACACTTTCATCTTAATGTTCTACTACATATATGGTTGGGTGTTCCCCGCAATATGAATCCTTGGCCTAAATAGGCGAATTGTTTTCAACCTTGCTTTTGTTGTAGGGATTTTGATTATGTACACAAAATCAACAATCCACTGGTTGGGACCAATTTTGTCTCACGGAAAATTCATCCTTACTTCCCTCTTTTCATGAGAACCATAGAACTTTCACGACCAGGTTCCTTCTCATCCCTTCTTCTCAAATTTTTGTATCTTTATAACTAGGGATGAGGATCTTATAGTCTATTTTCTTAATGTCTTAGGATATAGAAGCAGTGTTGATTACCTCTTGGAAAGATTTTTCCCTCCTCTTGCCTCCAGGTTCTTAGATTTTATGATTAGCCATGATATACTACATTCTCTAACTCATTTTCCTATTGCGCTTGAATTATGCTTGTTTTGGTTCATGATGAAGCACAAAGGTGGTGTTATATTTCAATGCCTAGGATGGATTTTTTTGGTTATATGATTATACCTAGATTTTATTACTAACCTAGATTAGATAGGTAGGTAGGTAGGAATTTTCATCCATTGCATATCTTCTATATTTCCTTATCTAACTCATTTTCCTATTGCGCTTGAATTATGCTTGTTTTGGTTCATGATGAAGCACAAAGGTAGGTGTTGTAATACAATGCTAGCATGGTTGTACTGGTTATATGATTATACCTAGATTTTATTACTAACCTAGATTAGATAGGTAGGTAGGTAGGTAGGAATTTGCATCTCATTGTATATATCTTCTATATTTCATATCATAGTAGTATAGTTTGCATTTAGCTTAGATTAATTTGCATACATGCATATGATTTACGTGTTTATTTCTTTGCATATTGCATCATTACTATGTCATACATATATGTTTGCATTTACATGTTAGAATATAATTCTCTTTTCATCATTTAATTTTGGATTTTAATCACCTTTATAAGAACAAGGGGTGATAGGGCCACCCTAGGTACTCTAATGTTTTGTTTGAGTTTGTAGGCACATGTCCTACCAGATATGTTGAGGTTCTCATGCGCTCTACGGTGAGGACATGTCCCCGAGTAGGAGCCTGATGTTACCCCCATATACTAGGGGTAACTATGAAGATCATGTCTCAAGGCCCATAGGTAGTAGACATGGAGTGTCAAGAGCTAGATTGACTAGCATATCCCCGCAGGGCCCCTCTTATTCATTGATGCACCATCATACATCACCGCCAACAGAGAAACATTCATCACACTGCCCTGGCCCCAAAGGAAAATGAGTCTTTCTTCATGAGGTAATAAGTCTGGTATTATGGTAAGTGTCACCCTAATAATTGAAGCATTTGAACATGTTGCAAAGAATTTTTCCTTGATTATCGAACGTTTTCTTGGAAATTATGCATTTTTCCTTATTTAACCTTGGTGGGTGTCATTTCATCTTGGTAAGTTGGTCACCCTTGGGGATAGGGTGTTACTAGGGGGTTCCTTAAAGATTCATCGCCCATTCCTGATCATACTTATCACCTTCCATGCTTTTTCCATTTAGTTGAACCTCATCTTTTGGGATGTTCGGGTGCAGTGAACTAAGAAGGGATCGTACCTCATTTCATGGGAAGAATGGGTTGAAGGTCCAGAGGGAATGTAGATGGCAAAAGATAAAATTCAAAATTATAACCTTCTAAATGCTCTCCCAAAGAGGTCTTGAGAATGATGAAACATTTCTCTTAAAAGAATTGAAGACTCGCAAAAGATATTTCACATTATGTAGATGTCATGCTTGCTTATGTGTGTACACACATGTAGTGTCCCTTTCTTTCCATGCATATGGAACTCTGTGTAACTCTAGCTTCAAGTGACATTGTGGTACTCCTTTCAAGTCTTATGTTACCCAATTGTAGTACCCAATCGTTCTGGACTTTAATTAATTAATGGTAAATAAATGGGCTTGGAAAAAGGATGCATTGAAAATGAAGGTGTAGCACAACCTCTACAAAGGCACCCATAAATGAGAGAATATGAACCCTTGTATGTCATGAACCCCATTCCCAAATGTTTTACCCACTCCACCTCACACTCATACATGACTTATATGGTTTTATCTTACAAAAGACCCTTGACTTGAGGACTGTCTAGCCCAGTAGGATGCCTTGGCACCCATCCCACACCTAAATTTGACAAATTGTATAACTTCTTTGAACATTTGTTTAGTTTGAAAAGGGGGGTTTGATGCACATGTTCGGGTGGTTTGATTATTAGATGTGGCTTACTTAGCATTATTCTTGTGACTTATGGACCCTTGGAGGTAGTACCTTTTTTTCTTTGCAGGACCTTGACTAGTGGACAGGTATTCATGAGGAGATGAGTTTTTCAGACCTTTATGGGGCTTTGGAGCCCAAGGTTAGATGGAGAGACCCCATGTTTGGGGCAAGTTGGTGATCATTATTGCATAGGAGTTTGTTGCCTTTGGAGGAACCCTGGTAGGCCTAGATGTAGGGCTCCCACCTTCTCTCGCCTGGACACTAGCCTTTGGGCCTAGACATCACTTACCTAGCCTATGAAATCACCATGAAGAAGGATGGGGTTTGAGCATATGGAAGGAGGTTATAGCACAATTTTTTGGCACATATGGCATGGTTACTGGCCTTTGGAGGCCCAACGTTCCACTAAGAAACCTTAACGTCACCTTCCTGGAACCTAATGTCACCCTAGAAGGGATGATGTCACCCTTTTAGGATTATTTTCTGTAAAAATTGAATTGAATTGAATTTTAATGAGCAAATTAAGAAGTAAGCTTATATTTGTGAAAAGACACAACTTTTGGTTAATAAGGCTAGGATTTCCCATATAAATATGCTAGCCTAAATCATTTTTCATCATAACTCACCTCTCACAAGAGGGAGGACTGAAATTTTCACCCTCTAGGGCATGTTGACTGAAATTTGTGCTATCTTTGGAGTTTATGGTCTCTTTGATTGATGCGCTAGGCTTGGAGGAGCATACTAAAGGTGTTGTTTGGCTATTTTGTGGTGGTAAAGTGTTTAATGCTTGATTATTCTTGGTGAAAGTAACTAAATTTGCAACTCCCTTCATGCATTAAATGTTTTTGGTTAGATTTACTTATTTCATATTGAAGATTATAAAATTTCTTGCTTAAAATCCTAGAAGAGAAACATAAGGTGCTTCTTTCTCTCTCTAGACCTTTCCACCCTTAAATTGTCAAGGATATCTTGTCTAGAATAGGCTTCTAAAGCCTAAAGGTGTTAGCACTTTAGTAGCCTCATTCTAGTTGCTTGTTGTGACAATATATTTCAATAGTCTAAAGGAGAGAAGGATTCGCTAGGGCCTAAACGATGCGTATTCCCTAGTGGAATTCATCTTAGAGCCTTGAATGCTTGAGGCCTTGAAGTGCCAACACCTCTAGAATTTATTTCTTGGTCCTTTGACAACCATTATCATTTTGATTTCTCCAAGTTATTATGCTGCTATATTTGACTCCATAAGCCCTAAAGGCATTAGTTTCTACATTGCTTGTGTTGAGTGATTGATCAAACAAATTTTACACTCTCTTCTTTGAAGCTTATACTAACATCTACTAACCCTAACTTAACTTAAAACACTAACTTAATGGTTGTTGTTGCAAAACACTGCTACAACCACCTTAACTACTGCTAATTTGCCACATAACTAACTTTAATTGCTAGCTAAACTTACCAGATTTGCTTCTCACAATTATTAATCATTCTATCCATCAAATGCTAAATTTTCATTGTGTTTTCAAGCAGTTCTTAAGTGTATTTATTGTGGTTGTTATAAAACATTAATTGTTGTTATAAACTAATAATTCATTTCATTTTTACTTCGACCACTATGTATCTTGAATGTCTATGCTCTTTTGAGGCTTTACTATCATAATTGTACTTGGAATTGCTATATATATGTTTTATTGTTCTTGTTCCAGACATGTACACAAGTTACTCTTCATTTTCCTCAATCTCTTAGACATAGACCCTGTGATTTTGGTAACCAGTGAGAGGGGGGATAAACTTGACCACAACCTTATCTTTCCAACCCTTTAGGTTACCAAGGATGCCTCCCCTGGGATAAACCTTACCTATCCCTAAAACATGGGGATTTCCTATTAAGGTGGCAGTGATAGGTTATTTCCCCTACTTGTCTTTGGCTTTGGACAAGTACAAATTGCACGATAATAGGTAGTTACATCAAAGAAAATATAGAGTGGATTAAACTATATCTTTTCAAATATGCCAGAATATTTGTTGAGATTAACATAAGTGAGGGTCTATCATACAAGAGGTTATTACAATGGGGAAATTTTACATGGGTTATGAGAATACCACTTTTCGGTGTGGGTTCTACCAATAACCAAGACATCTCTATGATTATTGTCTTCATGCACGTTCCTATTAAAAAAATGAATAAGAACATAAATCCAAACAAAAAAGCTAGCAAGCATGTGAGCAACCATCTATGGATGATGTTAATTAGCGATATACTATTCCACATAAAGTGAATATTGTTTGTCGAGAGGTGTCAAATGAGGATAGAGGAGAAGACATGAATACCAAGCTCATGTAAATGAAGCCCCTTCAAGGGGAATGAAAAAACGTCATGAATCACGTTGATTCCAATGAAAAATTGATTCCCTCTCCAAATCTTGATCTCTGGAATTCTCAATTACAATTAGTCACATCAAACCCTTCTTCTAGGGAGTCCCATAAAATTAAAAAGAGAGGATTATTTTTTAAAGAGATAAAAATGATATATACTTTGCTTATCTAATATTATTCTTGTACTAATACACACATACACATGAAAAATGTAATTTTCATTGATTTTTTTTTTTGAAAAAAAAAGTAATTTTCATTGATTTTTTGAATAGAAATGAAATTTTTTTCTTTGGAGAAATATCTATCTATAACATATGCCTAACTATTAAGTATTAAATATTGAAATTTAACATATACAACCCAACCCAACCTAGAGGTGATATAAGGGTATATGTACTAATTTAATTTATTTCACATTATATGTACTGATTTAATTTATTTCACATTAAAAAGCTGATTCTGTAAGTACATATAAAGCTCTAAATTTCTTGATTTTACTATTTATCGAGTAAAAATAGATTAAACATCAAAATAAATAGTTCTAACATTATATACAAATAAAATAAAAAAACATTATTCTATAATCTCACAATTTATCATATTAATTAAGATCATAGATAAAAACAAAGTTTAGTAGAATCTAAAAACAAGTCCTCCCAATAAAGAACTAACCTCAACACTAAAGATGTCTCTAGAAAAGATATTATAAGCCTCAAGTAAAACTCTCCTGCATATAAAAAAATTTAGATGGATTGAGGTTGTGCAGGCTTACAGATGACAAGGCATGTTCCGACCTGTAAGATGACATGGCTACTCGTGTACATGTAGTGCGCGGATCGAAAAAACAATTGGGCCGAAGAATCATTCCATAAACAATGCATATGCACGGAATGAGAGCCAGGTTCATTGCATCTCTAGTCGCCCTGCCCATTTCATGTACATCCGCATGTCCTCTCCCTCTGTGGAATGCTTCTCACCAGAGGAGGACGAAGCGTAAATCTGCGAAAGAACGACTGCCGCGTCTTCGAGCTTTGCTGGGAAAGCTTCCAGGCTTAATTCCGTTTGCGATCCAGTTTTCCAGAGTTCTCCCTCTAATTTCAATTCGGAGCCGAACGATCAGAGGTAGTTTCGAAATTTCTGTTTATTCTTTGAATTGTTTTGACCTCGAGACTATAAAAGAACTCTTAAATGCCGGAACTTTATGGCGTTTAAGTTCGTATTCTTCCGTGCTTCAGATTTGGGACGGTTTCCTTGATCTTTTAGTGGAGAGTTCATGTTCTCTGGCCTGGAAACGCAGCGGAGAAGTGGATTGATTTCTAGTGGCCGACTGATGTAAAGACTGTTAAAGTGAACCTGCCTTTACTGAGCGTAGTGCTTTTATCAACGGAAACGCTTTGAACGTTCTCGTTCAGAGGTGAAAGATTTCTGAAGTGCCGGAATCTTAAGTCGTTTAAGTTTACATTCTTCTGTGTTTCAGACATCGGGCGGTTTCCCTGAGAATTTATGCTCTCTGGCGTGGAAATGCAGAGCATAAGGTAATTGATTTCTGATGGCCCATGGATGCAAAGATTGTTAAGGCGAACCGGCTTTTTCCTGCGCGTAGGTTTTGTATCACCGGAGAGGTTTCGCACATTCTCATTCAGCGGTGAAATAGACTGCAAAAGCAAAGGAAATGACAGTGGGAGCGGAGTTTTGGCGATTTTCTCCAACAAAGACTAACGTAAAGCAAAGGAAATGACAGTCGGAGCGGAGTTTTGGCCATTTTCGCCAACAAAAACTAACGTTAAACTCCTGCTTTCGCTCAGGCAAAGCCAATCGGCTTCTTCAGAGCGCAGGCAAAAACCGATCCATTTAATACTATGTACAAGGTCACCGTCGGAGACACCCGCTATGGCAGAAACAAGCACCTTCAGGTTAACTCTTGCTCCCTTTTTCGTCCATTTTGCTTAGAGCAAGCTATTTTATTCATGTTTTTTTGTGGAAAGTATATAAATTTTGAGGATACAGCTCGTGGCGAAGGACCCGCCTGGCGCCATCGCATTGTTCTGGGAAGCTATTAAAGCTGGAGATCTAATTGACAGCGCATTGAAGGACATGGCCGTGGTGATAAAGCAGCAGAACCGGCCACTGGAAGCAGTAGAAGCCATTAAGTCCTTCAGACACATCTGCTAGCAGCAAGCCCAGGAGTCTCTCGATAATGTGTTCATTGATCATTTTAAGTTGCCTCTGAGAGGGTATAAGCCAGCCTTCAATATCGCAATTGATACCGTGGTTCCTCATTATAAGCTTCGCCCAAACAACGTTGTCAAAGCTGCAGAGAATACCTAGCAAGCGCTGTTGTAACAACTGTCTTGCCAATTGCTGTGGACTGGTCGTCGACTTAAGTACCCTGCTCGCACCGTAGCGCACCAAGATCTTCAAAAGAGACCTGAGATTGAATCGTAGCACCGAACCACAACAGAAATGTACCCAAGACCACCAACGTGGCGTTGTGGTCTCTGATCCCGGTGAGCTTCCAGTCATGGTCATATCGGCCAATCTTCAGCCCCTCGATAAGCGCTCCCCATAAGCTCGCAATCCCGCCGACCACACCCAATGCGAAACCACCTGGTAGACGAACCCCGTGAGAATTGAACTGAAGATAAGATCAAGTACGCCACGAACTGCGTGCGCCTCGCTATGCAGTTGGTGATCCCTATGGCCGCCCGACGGTCTGTCTTTTCGGAGCGGAGTATATGACTTTGCCGGCAGCGGGGTCGTTCACATGGTCGGGGGATCACGGGATTATGGAGAGCGCTTATCGAGGGGCCGAGGATTGGCAGATATGACCATGAGAGGAAGCCCACAGGGATCAGTGACCACTGTGACACGTTGGTGGTCTTGGGTACCTTTTTGTTGTGGTTTGTGTGGTACATGTTCAATCTCGAGTCGAGTCATCTGTGAAGATCTTAGTGCCCTACTGTGCGAGCGGGGAAGTTACGTCGACGGCCATTGGCAGGACCGCTGTCACGACCCCGCTTGCTGTGTGTTCTGCGGCTTTGGCAGCGTTGTTTGGGCGAAGTTTTATAACAGGGCACTAGTAAGTGGGTGGAGTTGTTCTAGAGACTTATCACTATTGTATGTATCATGGTATTGTATCTACTGTCCTTGTACTGCTCATGGGGTTGACATGTAGTCATGGGGTTGACATGTAGTGAAAATCGATCACATCACTGGTTTGAGTGCATCAATTACAAGTGGTTTTCAGCATAAACAAGAACACAACATGTAAGAAACAGGATAAATTTGATCTGATCATTACTCAATTTAATTTATTTATGTAAATGTAATGGATGTATTCTTACAAGAATTACTAAGCTAGCATATCACTGCTTAAAACAAAATGAGAATGAAAAAAATATAAGTATATAAATTGATTGAAGTTAAACCAATACACTCTAAATTATAAATAAATAATAATAATAATTTAAAATATATTTTTAGAATGTGAATAATACAGAATTTGTTTACATATAAGATCATATCATGATAGAATCTTTTTAGTCATGTACTAAATGCATTGAAGATGAAAGATGGATTCATACCACATATTTAGGAGGTGTAAGATCAACTAATCATTATAAAAAAATATGGTTTAAAAGAAAATTAATGTTATATTAATCATTGATAATTTTTATGTTATTTGTCACTGATATCAATGTGACATATTAGGTATGTAATTTTGTATAGTATTGTAAATTCAGCTAAAATTAGGTTTATGATATATTTTATTAGGTATGAACTTTTTAAATTTGTATAATACTGTAAATTCAGTTAAAACTAGGTTAATGATATATTTTATTGTATAAATTTTAATGTAATAACAAAATTGAAAATATTAAATTATTATTTTTATTTTTAATAAAATTATTAAATTTTTATTTAAAATTAATTAATATTTATTTTTTGATATTAATAAAAAAATTGAAAAAAAATATATATTAGATTAAATATTCTTTGAAATGTAATTTTGTATTTGAATTTGGTGGAAATAAATGTATTTAGATCATTATAAAGTAATTGTGTTATAAAATTGGGTCAAGTTATGCTATATATTATTATCATGAATTTTACAAGTTTGTTCATGTCAAGGTGTATTTCATTATTTGTGGTTTTAGCCATCACATAACAAGACCACCCTTTTTTATGAAATACCATCAAGAAGTGCACTCTTAATTCATTTCTAAGGTCCATATCCCAAAAGGAAACATTAATTAAAAATAAATAATGCACATTTTCAATATAAAAAAGCTAAGAAAAAAGAAGACTCCTACTTCATCAATACCCACTAACCTCCATAGGTGTGTCTTTGAAAACTTTGATCTTGTAACAAACCTATGAAAAATGGGTGTGGTTCCATGAGAACACCTTGCAAAAAAGATCAATAATGGAACTAGATGAAGTGGTAACTCTAAAAAACCAAACTTACCCATATTTATGGATAAGGTACTAAGTGTCATGCTTAGATGCCTCTCTAATAGACCATAAAAGAAAACAATTTCCTCATGTTTTGAATCTTCATTTTGATAAAGCTATGTTGTTACTTTTGATCCATTAGTATAGTGTTTATATGCACTCACAGACACCCTCAATCCCTTTATATTGAGTCTTGAGGAAAAACTTGGATTGTCAATGCATTTGACTAGGAAAAAGATCTTTCAAAGAGAAACAAATCATCCCTTTATATTGAATCTTGAGGAAAGACTTGGATTGTCAATGCATTTGACTAGAAAAAAGATCTTTCAAAGAGAAACAAATCCATTAATGAGTTTGGTTTGGAGATTACCAATCATGATGGAAAGTTATATTATTGTCTTTATGTTATATTGAGTCTTGAGGAAAGACTTGGATTGAGTCTTGAGGAAAGACTTGGATTGTCAATTCATTTGACTAGGAAAAATATCTTTCAAAGAGAAACAAATTGATAAATGAGCTTGGTTTGGAGATTACCAACCATGATGGAAAGTTATATTATTGTATTTATGTTTTACTTGATTTAATTAGTTTCTTGTTTGTTTCATTTCCTCCAAAATGATTGTCTAAATGATTACATGTTATTCTTACACATTTAGGGGTGAATGGATTTTGAATTAGTTCATGTATTTCCAATGTAGTTTATGAGATTTTTTGAATCTTTCCCTATTTGTTTGTGTGTAGGTATATTTGTTTGTGTGCAGGTATGGAAGTGAATACGTTTAGTTGGTCATTGCTTCTTCAGCTACTCAAGAAAAGGAAATAAAGGAAGACTAATTCGGAAACTTATTCAAGGTTGGATCCTTTCTTCTTCTTCCTTTATCTAATTTAAGAAAAATATTTATTTGTTGCTATTTAAATGTTGTAGATACATTAGGAACACTTCATATATATAAGTTGTCCATAGAGTATCAATGTTGTTTGATTGAATACGATTTAATTCTTTTGAGTTGAAAATTGATTTTATGTTGGCAATATTTATTTTTCTTTAAGTTTATTTATAGTGTTGAAAACATCATTTTCATTATCTCAATTAAAACTTATAATTTTTTTATCATATTTAAACTTTTTTATTAATGATTTCATTAGTATTGTAACTTTTATGCTTATCATTTCAACTTAAAAACTTACCATCTTTTAGATTCAAAGTGACTCATAAAACTAATTAGCCAACTAATAATGAATAATGTATAATTATAGAAGGGAATACCATTTTCCAAAAAAATCTAAAACTTCACAATATAAAGGATGAGATTTGTAAAGTTAGTGAGAGAGTAATGTCGATCAAACATAAATTTTGAGTAAGGCAATATATTTCATGTACGGTTGCCACAGATGATTGCGAGTTACTGCAGGCTATTTACATTTTGTTCTTCACTGTTAGCTATTTCCTGAGATAGATTGTCTCTCAAAGAGCTACACATCTTACATTCAGACAAAGAAATAATAAGTTAAGATACACATATTATATTCAGATAAAGAAACAATAAGTTTCTGTATATAGCTTTTTAGAATGGTCCCTATGCTTAAAACAAATTTGCATTGATTTCAGTTTATTCCATTTGAATTTGGATATATATATATATAAAAAGTTGATTAAGGTTACTTATTTGCGATTTTTACATACACAGAAACTAAGTTGTTCATTATTTTAAGAGAAAAAGAGGATCTTAAGTCTGACTGTAATGATCAAAAAGCTTTAATATGTCCCTTTTATGATGAAGATAGTTACTATTTATTATTACACCGTGATTGTGGACATTATAGAAAATCCACGTAAATTTGGTGAGTCTCAATCCTTAGTAACATTTAATTTGAATGTCCATGTTTACATGTTTATATCAATTAAAACAATTATAATTAGCATCATTGTTTTAATGTTGCAAGTTTGGTTAGAGATCATTGCTAAGGCTTGTCTTGGATATGGGGCTTCACTTTATTGATCAATATCTTATTATAATCATGTGAAAAATAAAATCAATATATTGTAGGAATTGTGGGGATATGGGAATTCTATTATAAAAATAGGTATTTGGTAAAAATAGAAATATCTATTAAAAATATGGATTTTTTTGTTGAAAATATATATTGGAAGGGGGTTAAACAAAACAATTTTCTTTAATATCCTATGAATATACATGTTATGTCTTATGTTCATTGAGTGGAGACCCCGTGCTCTTGGGATTGGTGAAATAGACATTGGTTCTAGTGTAATAAGTTTACTCCAATCACTTAGATGGAATGAATGTCTGTTTTTTACTCTTGACATTTGTTTTAAGGGTGTTTGAAACATTTTCAATTGGAGCAAGTTAAAAATTGGATAAACTCTATTTCTAAGTTGGAATTTATCTTTAAATCTGATACGATTTTTGCTGAAAGTTATAATTCCACTTAATTGATGGAAACTGTCATTGGAAATTTTAGCCCATTTTAAGAAGACCTAGATCATCAAAATTTCAAAAAGTTAAGTGGATCAGGGAAGAAATTGTCTCATCAATTTAAAAATAAAATAAAAAATTGATAGGAAAGGTTTAGCTTGTCCACTTTTTAACTCACTTGATTTCGAATCACTGCTTAGTTTGGGTGGAAAATCCGAGATTGTTATCCGAAACTCATGGAAAAATTAGTTGTAATGTCCTAAATTGTTATAAATTATTGAAAACCATTCATCTTTTTGAATGTCGAAGTTCAACATCTAGAATGTTGAAATTCTCCAGTTAGAGGGTTGTTTGAAAGAAGCATGTTGTGTCATCCTAACTCTAGCAAGTATAGCCATCATCCTTCTTCTTTGTGTTAATGATATTGTTCTTATGGTGAGGAGTCCATTTTATTTCAATGAGCAACTTATGATAATTAAATCCCAAAATATCACTTATGCTAATTTTATGTATGACAACAACAATTTGAAGTGACATCATACAAATATCTCAAAATCGATCTTCATCACAAGCTTACCTAGAACTATAGTATTGAAAAATTGATAAATGGAGAGTGGAAAACTTATTATGGAATTGAGTGTGTAAGTGTGTAATATCAGACTATTTCAATAGAAACGCTTACACTCAGTTGACCTTAGTTGGCTCAGTTGAAGAATGAAGAATGGGTAATATCTCCAACACCCCCCTTAAACACTACTAGGGTGTAATGAAGAATGGGTATCATATACAAGGTCATGTTAGGTACCCATTTTACAATGCATCAAAAATAAAGAAGAAAAGAGATACAATTGCTAAGCAGTTGTGTCTTTCACTCCAAAGAGACCTCGCAAATGTGCATGGTTATGCTTGATGAATATTTTGTTGAAGATGTAGATGTTTGTACAGATATAATGAAGTAGATGCACCAGTGAGATGTCCACATATATCCACTTTCTCTTATTGGAAAGAAAAATATCCAAATCCGATACCATGTGAAGTTTGGGTGAAACTTTTCAAATCATGTGGCTTTTTCCAGAAAAACCTTGAAATTTGTTGAAATTAAGATGCCAATAACTTCACTTCCTGAACTCCATTTCGGACAATTTTTTTTGACTGGGTATTTTTCTGAGAGAAATTCAAATATCCAATTTGTTTATGCAAATTATGCTCGGAAAGTTTCATAATTGAATTTGAATTGCACCACCCCCTTTTTTCCCTTGAAAAATATGCAAAAAGACTAAAAAAATTATTATTTTCTTTGGCCAAATAAACAACTCTGATATGATCTAATTTGGGGTCAGATGCCAAAAACATGTAGCAATGCATGGGAATTACTGGTTTTTTATCTGTAAGTGAAAGAGGTGGCTCCTCAAACTAAGATCTTGTCCTGCTCTAATCTGTTGGATCTCCCACTAGGTCACCTGTTGCCTGTAGGGTGGACAATGCCCATTTGGGTCTTTGATATTCATGCTCAATATCTTATGAATCTAATTTGGAAAATAGATCTGAAATAGAGTAGACATCATCTCGAATGAATGGAACAAACGGATGCACATATACTTGTATAGAAGTCTCTCCATGTGGCTCTTGATATGCAAAAGTCCCCTCAAACAGAGAGGCTTGTTCTTCTGGTGGATTTTCTATTGGCATTGTCTTATCAATCTCTTGCATGCATTCTTCCCAATCTTTTTTTATCCTGAATCGAGCCTCCAATTTGGTCCATAGTTCATTCGGAGTTGAGAGTGATAATTCCTCTACATGATATTGTAGTTCAGAAGATACAGACATGCAAATAAGTCTGAGAGCCATATATTCTCTATTGAAAAAATCATTTTTCTCTTATGGAGAATCAAGATATACATATGTTTCCATGGTTATTTGATATAAGCCTCTTCTTTTGAGAAGAAGAAGAATCATTGGTTTCCATTCAAAATAATTGTGCGGCGTAAGAAGTGTTGACGACAATAATTCCATTCTTTCTAATTTTTATGATCTTTCGATCCTGAACCAACAAATAAAGTGCCTATGAGCTTTCTCCTAGTAGCAAATTTTTGATACCATGTGAAGTTTGGGTGAAAACCCTAAAACCATTCGCAGAGAACCTAGTTAGATAAAATCACATAAAACTTGCAAGAGCATTGAGAGAGAGAGAGAGAGAGAGAGAGAGAGAGAGAGAGAGAGAAAAGTGAGAGAAAGAATGAGAGAATCTATTAATCGCAACATAATGAATGAGTGATACACATGCTAATATATAATCCAAGAGAAGAAATGCGCCAATATCATAGAGTACATGCGCCATAGGACTGATCTAATAGATATCTAGACACTAACTCACTGTAATGGAAGTCAACTACTAGCTAGTCTTAGTTAACAGTTTAACTGAGTGACAAGTGTGGAGACCAAGAATAACACATTCACACAAATGAAGTGCACCCTCATGCCCTAAAATATAGGAAATAGATGCATGAGTGGTATTCCACTAGTCAACTGAGGTCAACTAAGTCTGAAGTGAAGTCCTGACTGAAGTGATAATGCACCCTATTTGATAGGAAGTGCCCTAAATTTTAGGAACGCCCTATTTTGTAAGGGAACATTCTCAGCTAAAACTTAAGAAAATTTGAGTGTGTAAGTGTGTAATATCTCCAACATTTTTAAATTTTTTCAAATGGTTAATTATCATCATCATAATTACATTATTGCACCGAGAGGCATTTTATAACCTGATATGGGGAAAATGTAGTCACATACATACACAAAGAAAAGTCACACCAATTACGCTTTGAACAATTACATAACTAGGCTCCATTACACACACAAGGGTACAATTTATGGTGATCATATGAATTCTAGAAAAATCCTAATGTCGAAATAGAGGTACCTGCATATTTTTTACATTGTGAATGTGGACTGTTATCTTGACTTATATCATAGTAGAGTCTTTCTACAAGATTATACTCTTTGTGGTATGCAGGATTCTACATTTAATGGAAGTTGTCTTCCACAACAATGGTGAAATCACAACAACAATATGGTCATGATACTCGGTCTTTAATCGATGGCACACAAAACCCTAGTCTAAATCTTGGAAATCTTTCCTACAAACAATTCAAGTGATGCAAGAAAGATGGAAAATATAGAAGTGTCCATGGAGTCATTTCTGTGCAAAAACCCATGACACCAAATCTAAAGAACTTTAGAGAGGAAGTGAAATATAGAGGTGTCCATGGAGTCGTTTCTGTGCAAAAACTGATGGCACCAAATCTAAAGAACTTTATATGGGAACTTCAGAGCAAACCAACTTTCCAAAGTTTGATATTACCTTCTCACAAATTTTGTGTCCATGACTGAAACTAACCTAGATCCATATCTCAAGGCCCAAACATTTCCTTTAAAAAAGTTTTGCACCTCAAGAGATTTGATCCCTCTAAACTAGATCATAAGTTAATATCGATCAAGGCTAGTAATTTGAGTTATATTTACATTTTAATAATTATAATTATGTACTGGAATAATTATATTATAATTTTATATATATTATAATTATATATCCATCATTATATTACATCACAAGTTTAAAAACAATCAAATAGCTCAATCAAAAGAGTCCCTTATGAAACAAGGGGTCTCATACACCAATTTAATGCTTAACCATAACTTTGAAATTAAATTATTATTATTATATTATATTATATGTTATTAAATATATTAATACTTAACCATAACTTTGAAATTAAAATATTATTATTATTATATTATATTATATTATATGTTATTAAATATATTAACCTAACACGGCAACAAATATCCCAGCACCACAACATAACAAGACACACCAAATACCCTGAGATAAATAGCCCTTCATTGATTTTTAGAGCCGTAGCGTACTAAGGAATCATCCTGCAATTATACCCAAATCGGAACTGCAATCATACCAGACAGTGCTATTCCGATTTCTAGAGCCATAGCACGTGATTGAATCAGACTTTCAGGTATATCGAGCTTGGGGTAACATCTTCCATTATTTTAGAAATTTTCGTAAAACAGAATCCATTTCTGATATTACTAACACAAAATTTAATGCTGAAGTCTTGTTTTTAAGATTTGAGTTTATGCCCTAGAACTGAGATTATTGCAAAGTGAGGCAACTTCTAAAAATCTTTTATCGACAACGATACTTAGAGTAGTCTCCAATTTTATTTCATGCAATCTTCTCAGAGTGTGAATTTCTTCAAACCCCTCATTTGACATCTTGCTCAGCCTAATTCCCACTAATTTCCTGTAGACAAGCCCATTAGTATTTACTCATTTTTAATATTTCTAATACGCTTACAATAGCCCATTAATTTCCTATAGATAAGTTCATTAGTGTCTACTCATTTTTAACATTTATAATACGTTTACAATAGCCTAGTGAATTCTTCAAGACAATACCTTCTTGATTACTTGTGTAACCTCCAACCTCACAGGTATGCATCGTGTCATTTTCAGCTCCAGAAACCTCTCTATATAATTCTGTGTTAGGGAGTTTGTTCAAAACACTGTTCATGCTTTTAAGAGCAAACGAATCAGAAGTAGCACCAAATCCTGTATCTTAATTGAACATATGGATTGTTATTAGCATTTTGCTCCTATGTATAAAAGAGTGAAGTTCATAAATCCCATTTTTTATCTACTAGGATTCTTAATTTAATGTTAAATTGCATATACGAGGCAATATATGCAAAGATACTTCCAGAGGAGATAAGTGGACAGACTTTCTTGAATATGTATGGTGATCACAATGACCCTGTGACAACAATTAATCCCAGGCACACCTATAGATTGAAAGCTCCAACAATACATCCAATATATGAAAACTTCCATGTTGATGTATAATTCTGTCATTCTTTGTGACATTATAAATTATTTGTATTTAATAGTATTTTAACTTCCACATAGGATGATTTCAATTTTAATGCAAAGTTCAATCAGTTTTGCAAAAGCAGAAATATATTTACAGGGATGATTTTAGATTTCGTTCTATTAGTTTGTTTAGAATTATTTCTCCAATCCATGACATCTCATTTAGGCCCTAAAATAGTTCTAATGCTTTATTTTCTGGTCGAAGAGTCAGTTCATGTATCTTTAATGTTCTAACCTCTGAGTAGTGTTTGTTTAGCTGCACTTCTTAAACATTGGATACTTAGCTAGATATTATTAACAGTTTATTTCGAAGGACAAGTAGTCAATCCCTCATTATGTGCAGATTATTCACATTTCAACCATCATCAAGCCAATCAAGTTACCATTATTCACATTTCAACCATCATCAAGCCAATCAAGTTACCATTTTTCAGTTCTGGGGGTATTTGGTCACATTTTTGAAGTTCCAATAGCCACTTCAGCACATTTGGTTTCATTTTATGCTGATTGGAAAAATTACTTGGTACCTATGTAAGGATGTTAGACAATTGTTTGCATATTATGAAACCATTTTCTTACAGCACTCAAGCAAACCTATTTTGCTATCACCTCTTACTCTTCCCTTTTCCTATTGTGCCTTCTATTACTTGGGATGCGATACTTAGATTTTATCAATTGAAGGTCTAAATTATACTAGCCATCCTAGACCTAGATTAATTTGATATCATCAATATAATAAGTTTGCTTGCCAGGAACCAGATTAGACCTGGTGGGATGAAGATTCCAGTCTTCTAATCTACTGACTGAACTATTGCAGCTCTTCCTATTAATCATCTTAGTATCGGAATACTTACCAGAAGATGCCTACCATTTTATCTATCATAGTTCTGAATTATTATTCATCAAGTAATTGCCATAATATCGCATGGCTTTTAACTTTTCAGGCATGTATAGTGCTATTAACACCAGCTTCCATGGATAAGTAGCTTTATGCATTAGAACTTTTATAGTAGGTCTCTCTATGTCTATGTGTGTGTTTTTCCAAGGAAAAGCTCGTAAAGAAATCCAAGGGATGATTTCTCATATTAAATTTAGACTACCATGCCTCACCCAGATGGAATTCAAACTAGGCACCTAGAGCATTAGTAACAAATGGTGAGGTAGTCTTAAAAAAAACATATGAGATAGAGAAAGATTGGGCCAAAATGAACTCACTTGAGCTCTCTTTGTTTTCTCATTTTATTTATAATAAAAAAAAAACCTAGATCAAAATTGAGTGAATTAAACACATTAAGATCCCTTTTTAGTTGTTGGGCTCTCCACTACATGCCAATCACTACAATCCTAAATGCTAGAAATAATGAAAAAAAGATAAATACTTTGGTATCAAACTACTACACTATTTCCTAGTTCATATTGAATATGCCTAGGTTAAGTGAAAAGCATCCCTACTTTCTCATACAAATGTGTAAATTGAGATTGAAACTCCTCAATAGTGAACCACTTGTCCTAAGTCGAGACACAACCACACTATCCCACTAAATAAGAAGTCTTAGAGCCATGCCGCAGTGAATGAGTGCACTGTTCCAGCACCATAACTTCTTACCATGGATTCTCGATGTCATGAATATTGTGAGTAGGATGTGTGGTAGGAGCTTCCTCTTCTAGTTGAGGAGGTTCATACAGCTCTAGATGGTTCACATTAATGACTCGATGGATGCCTAGTCAAGCTAGGAGGTCCAACTTGAATGCATTATGTCCCACTTGTGGAAGAAGGGTACAAGGAATATAGTGAAGAGGTTGGAGCATGTTGTTGAATTTAAAGCATTGTTTTGGCAAATGAAGCTAGGCTTGGTAGCTTACATGTAATGGAGTGTGAATCCTATATCAATGTTGTTGGAGTTTATGAATGTGTTGTGTGTCAACAAGAGTGCATTGCACCCGAGTGTGTATTTGAGCCACCGTGTCATATAATGAGGCAATGTTTTGTTGTTCCTTCTATTGCATAGGTGAACTTGCAAGTGCTAGAAGCACCATGAGCTCATAGGGTGTAATAAGTTGAAAACCATAATACACCTCAAAAGGGGAATAGTTTGTGGTTCTATGAAGTATGAACTACATGTTTATAATTGTGCTAGATGATGTGAAATTAATTATACCATAGTTTATCCATATGATAGAACATGAAAAGGGAATGAATGAGGGTGTGATTATCCACCTCTATCTTGTCATCTATCTAAGGATGAAAGGTAGTTGAAAATTGGAGTTTGTGACCCGACAAATGCCATAGTGATTTCCATAAATGGATGAGAAACCTAGAGTATTCATTAGATATAATAGAGAGAGGGAGGCCAACATGTGCCTAAATGTGGGTTAAAAATAGATAGCCATCTTGCTACGCGGTGGGATCCTTAGTATAGGGAATGAAAAAACCATTTTAGAAAAACGATACACAATGAAAAAGATGGTATTATGATGTCGAGTGGTCATAGGAAGGCCATTGAAAAAATCAAGAGAGATGGATTCCCATGGGCATGTAGGAATGGGAAATAGTTAGGAGAGTCCCATTTTTCCATTGGTAGGTTTTGAGATACTGCAAAGAGTACTACTCCAGATAAAAGCATTGACTTGCTTCTTCAAGGTAGGCCACAATAAATAATGCTATAAGTGATACAAAGTTTTATTGATTCCAAAGTAGCAACCATTAGAAGATGCAGATGTGGTCAATCATGTCCTCATTAGATGGTACATACAATTGCTACAATTTATATAACCATCCATCGTTGATATGGAAATCTAAAAAAAGTGTTTGGTTACATTTGTTGGGTATTGGATGGAGTGCACTATGGTACCAAAATAAAAATTTGAGAGTATTGTTGCTTCTAATGATCAAATGTAGGAACCCCAATGTCAACTATTGAAAGCACACAAATTGGAGGGTGACTGAACAAACTAGATATTTGGTTGGTGCTACCCTTCTTGTATTTTATTTCCAAATGAAATTGAATGTAAGATGTCCATTTTATGTGCTTCTACTCTTGTATCTTTGTTGGTGTGTTCAATAAATTCAAAGGACAATGATCAATGTGCAAGAACGTCTTCTTGCTTAGTAGACAATGACACCATTGTTTGAGAGATTGGACAAGGGCATATAATTCCTTATCATGGGTAGTGTATCGAAGCTTGTCATCACAGAATCTTTCATACTGATAAGCAACTAGATGACCATCTTGTTTGATGAAACCCCAATAGCACAGTGGGGGACATTTGACTTTATCTCAAAAGGTTGTTGTAGGTTCAACAAATGAAAAAAAAGAGTAGAGAAAAGGACATGTTTCAAACGATTAAATTTCTCATCGACCTCTATAGTCCTAACGAATTGTGGTCGGTTGGAAGGATTTTGCAGAGCGTGCACTTTATCTCAGAAACGACGTTTAAACTTGTAGTAGAAATTGAATCCTCCCCATAATTTTTTGAGTTTTGTGGTAGAGGTGGGCATGGGCCAATTCAAAAAAGATTTTACATTGAATGGATTAACTTGACTACTAGTGTGGGATATAAGAATTCCCAAACAATAAATAATAATTTATCCAAATGAAGATTTCTCCATTTTCACTTGTAGATTGTGAGTACATAATAGATCCATAATGGTGTGGACATGGTCAAGGTGCTCATATCAATTATTGTTGAAGATCAAGATGCCATCAATGTAGATGGTAACATAACATCCCAAATTTGGCATGAATATATTGTTTATGAGCCTCATAAATGTCACTAGAGCATTGGTGAGACTCAATGGTGTAATCGACCATTCAAAATGACCAAATTTAGTTTTAAAATTTTTTTCCAAGTGCCACCAGTCTTCACATGGACCTAATGATATCCCTCTTGGAGGTCCATCTTAGTAATATAGTGAACCCTTGCCAAATGATCCAACATATACTCAATCCTTAGAAGATGATACATATTCTTAATTATGATTTTGTTGGTCCATCTTAGTAATATAGTGAACCCTTGCCAAATGATCCAACATATACTCAATCCTTAGAAGATGATACATATTCTTAATTATGATTTTGTTGAGAACTTTATAATATATCACCAAGTGCCATTCATTTTTCTCCTTTTTAGGACTAATGAAAGTAGGAGATCCACATGGGGAAGAGCTTGATTGAATGTGTCCATCATTTAGAAGTTGCTTCAGTTGTTCCTCCACTTCATTAGTTTTAGCATGCAATAACATGTAAGTAGGTGCATGTCAATGAGACCTTAGGAATCATATCAGTAATATGTTCAATCTTGTATTGTGGGGCTAAACCTTGAGGTTCATCAAAGACATCTTCATAATCACCTAATAGAGTTTGAGGGGATGAAGAGACCTGGTACGTTGTAGAATCCATTTTGATTAGACACACCACACATAAATGGAGGCATTGCTTATGTTGTACCTCCTTAACCACTACAAACCAGTTAGAAGTTATGGGACTATGTCATAAATAACTTTAAAATTGAATCCCTCTGCACCTTGTAGCAAGGTATACTAATTTAGACCTGAATTATAGATGGATTTGCAATTTGACTAATAAATACAACCCAATATGAAAGAAACACAAACTATTGGGGGAACATTACATTCAACCATACCTTGAAATGAGACATAGAAAATGTGACCAAGCAGTGATGATTAATCGAGGAATGATGGCCATTATTGGTGACCTGCTAGAAATGGTATGGGTGAATATGGGGAGTGGTGGGGTACTTTAGTTTTGAGACTATAGAGGCTACAATAAAATTGTTTTGATTTCCATTATCGAGGATGAGATGATAAATTTGGTCCTTGATAGGTCAATTATGGTTAAAGAAGGATTCTCTATCAGTTAGGGTATAATGGTGGGTCATAAGGACAAGGCTTGCATCATGAGTGGTAAGGTTTGAGGCTAAGAATACACAAGGTGTGTCATGTTGTTAACAAAATAAGGCATTGGGAGGATCTTAACATTGAAGCAAGTGGAACTCCTTAGATGAATGTGTATTAGATTTATGAAAGCGAAATAATAGGGTTTGTGGGATGTAGTATAAGTTATGCTAGGAAATGGAGGAGACACCATCATACATGTAGGAGATGAATGGGGAGAGTTAGGTGAACATAGAGAAGTAGAGGAAAAATGATGAGATAATGCAAGGTGCTTCCCCATCACGTCTCTACTGTAAGAGCTCACTCAAAGGATTGATTGAGATTATCATAGTTAAACATTTCAACCTCGGTGCATAAAGAAGGAAACATACTAGTAATAATTTTTATACAAAGATCGGGTTTTGGATCTACAATAAATAAATGTACCTCTAGATTAGTGAATTGAGAAATACAATCTTGAATACTCTGACCTAAGAATTGGCAAAGATGAAGCGAACATGCCCATAGAGAATTATAATACCTTGGTAGGTAAAGCCACTATTATTATTCCTCAAAAAACTGTGTCCAAGAGGTAATAGAGTTCTAATTTGGAGGTGTCTCCCCCATCTCCATGTAGAGGGTGGAATAACACGAATACTCTTCCACCACTCCAGCTCTATCCCATCTAGATGCAACACCGTCCATTTCATTTTCTTGGCATCCATCACCTTGCACTAACAGTCAAAACACATGGATAGATTTTGAATCCAAGCATCAATATGTTCGCTATCCAAGTCATTGGAATACATGGACAAGGTATTTTTGGGTTTTAAGTGTAGAGATTATGGAGAATTCAATGAGGACCCCTTCACTAGAGTTATCCCATGCATTACAAGAGTGTCCCCAAGGCCGAGCCCCGTTACAGATCATGCTAGATGCAAAGAATTGTAAATATGTTCTATAGGCCGGTGAGCCAAGTTTTGTATAAGCTGTAGGCTTATGTGTTTTGTTGGACCAGGGAGCCAAAGGGTTGAAGGCCAGGAGCCTGTGATATACTTGTATGTATACNATGGATAGATTTTGAATCCAAGCATCAATATGTTCGCTATCCAAGTCATTGGAATACATGGACAAGGTATTTTTGGGTTTTAAGTGTAGAGATTATGGAGAATTCAATGAGGACCCCTTCACTAGAGTTATCCCATGCATTACTGTAGTGTCCCCAAGGCCGAGCCCCGTTACAGATCATGCTAGATGCAAAGAATTGTAAATATGTTCTATAGGCTGGTGAGCCAAGTTTTGTATAAGCTGTAGGCTT
>SNQJ01S0001739.1:100726-117995 GCA_010110895.2 Picea sitchensis
CCATAATGGATGGAGTTCTTCCATTATACAAGGAAACGTTTGTTATGGAAGGTTCAGAGATGATTATATGTTTTTAGAAGCTAAATAAGATGATTAAATTTTTAGATTGAAAGGAAAATTTTGTTTATATTGGCATTGACGAGGTTGTCTTTGCTATTGGTATGATTAAAGGAAGTGACGTTAGAGCAGAAGGCAGTTGGGAAAACCTGGGTGCAGTTGGATGAACCCTGGACGTTTAGGAACATGAACTGGGTGCACTTTCCAAGGCTGACTCTTACCTTGAACAGGAGCTAAAGGATGTCAAACTGGTTGCGGAAAATCAGTTTTTTAGATGTACCAACCAGTTGAGACCTATATATAACTAAGATGCAGCTATGACATTTGATAAAATATTAGTTTATGGAATTGTTGATTTCTGGATTAAAATATTTAAATTTAGTACTGTGTCTTTTTCGTTTCATAATGTTTATCGGACTGAAGCGTACTTCAGGTATCGGCTTCATTCTTGTCCAACGAATAAAAACCCTAAACCTAATCAAGGAAGTTGGCTTCCCTATGACAAATACCTCTTTGGTAGGGTAGTTGGTGGATGAAACAACTGGGAAAATAATTTCTCTACATCAATGAGTATTTTTGGAAGATCTGGTGAAAATGGTTGTGAAGGGTATGTAGCCACATGCCATTGGTGTTCTATGTAGTATGGATGTACTATGAAATTAGCCTGATGCCTTAATAGCTCAACTTTTCGAATTTCATAGTGATCGTTGATATTCTTGCAGACAAGCTAGTTGTCTCTACTTCCTACTGGAGTGGGCTAACTTGGGAGTAATCTTTCCTCTTGAGTTATAGGCAGGTTTTTCAGCAATCTCATTTTAAATCTTTAGCCAATTCAGAACTTTAGTCGATTTTTTGAGCATTTGGGTTGGGTTGGTTTAAAATGGGGCAAAATCCCTGAGATAAGGTTTTGAAATGTATGGAACTTTGATCCATAGAAAACTCAGACTACTCCTGCAAATCTGGTCAGATTTAAGCCCATTTTTTTACTTGAAAAGCGAGTCTGTATGCTACCAAGTTAGCCTACTCCCTTCCTGCTCCCTCATATGTACAACAACTGATTTTGTCAATGAAACAAATCTGGACAAAACTTCAGTAATCACGGCTTCCATTTACTGCACGAAACATCAATGAAACAATTAATGTTCTTGTCAAATCATTGGTTGGTTCTTATTTTAAGGGGAGGTTCTTCTTTTAAGTTAAGTAGAGAGCAAATAGACTCCTTTTTCAGGCAAAAAATGGGTTTGAATTCGGCCAATTTTTCAGGGGTAGTCTGAGTTGGAAACTTTGCTACCATCACTATAAGTCAGAACTAAACCTCAGGGATTTTGCCCCATTTTAAACCAATACAAATGCTCAAAAAATCGATCAAAATTCTGGATTGAGCTGAAATTTAAAAACTAACCACCAAAAAACCCAGCGAAAAAAATAACTAGAAAGAGAGGATTTCTCCCGAGTTAACCCACTCCCTCGTCCAAACCTTTGTCATTGTCCATTCGCATACTGCCACATGTTTCATATTGATAACAAATTATGTCTCAACACGTTTCTTTACGTGCTCGGCACTCAAAGTCGGTCTGCTTTAAGTGATCTACATTCAAGGGTCTTAGTCGTAAGATGTTGCTGGATGCTTGGATTGCCATAGATGTTGCTCGATGCTTGGATTGCCATCGCGTTCACGCTCTCTTGTCAAATATAAACATAATTCGAGTTGCGGTTCTATGGAAAATATCAAAATATCATTTGTACCGTGATTTGTACCGTGTGTAAGCCGACTGCTCTGTGAAAAAAAAATGGGATGCAATTTGCAGGAACGAAGTAACAAATAGAACATCTCATGTAAGTCAACTGCTCTGTGAAAATACAGGGGATGCAACCTGCAAGCACAGAGTCAAAACTAGAATGTCGCGTGAAGGAATCCCCTGAGGTTGTAAATAGAACACAGACTCGGTGAAGAGTCTCATCACATCCTCGAGGTCGTGGCAGATGTGCAGCCCTAGATGGCATCTCAGCATCTTACAACATGGAGACGAGGAGCATTGGTTGAAGATGTGGCCTCTCATTAGCGCTTTATGAGTCCAGGCCGAGGGGCGCCTGCCAAGGAGAAGAGGATTTGTCTCCTCTTCGATCTCATTCTCTTTTGCCCTGCTCTATGGGATGGAATACGACAAATATGGAATCACACACTGTTTCTTGTGCCAGGGGTGGTCTTAACCTCTAGGAGAAGCAGAAGCTTATTGTTCCACGCTTTTAGGCTATGTTACTCTCTCTTAAAATCGCAAGCAATCTGTCCCATCACCATGAAATGATCTCCGCCCCTCCTATTTTCTTCCACTACTATTTACTCAAAAACTATACTAGTTCGATCCCAGCACGGTCCCTTGCCATCAAATCGTGATCCCCGGCTTGCATGGACATGTCGAAGCCTGCATAGAAAGGAATGTAAAATGAGTTTTGTACAATTTAAATTATGTATTTTATAATTGAGTTTTGCATAATTTAAGTTATATGTATTTTAGAATCTTGTTTTAAAAGATTTTTCTTCATATTAAATTCATCTAAATATTCAAAACATCGTAAAAAAAAATGCATATTAAATTTAT
Organism: Picea sitchensis; assembly: GCA_010110895.2. Taxonomy (NCBI): domain Eukaryota; kingdom Viridiplantae; phylum Streptophyta; class Pinopsida; order Pinales; family Pinaceae; genus Picea; species Picea sitchensis. Next base: position 103,384 of record SNQJ01S0001739.1, read on the forward strand.
CTAAATATTCAAAAAATCATAAAAATTGCATGTTGATTAAAATTATAATGATTAAATCACCAATTTTTAGAGAAAAAAGAATAACATATGAATAAAAATATAACTGCTTTCATACATATTTTAAAATCCATAAAATTGTTTTTTATTCTTCCTAACTCTTCATATTTCAAAGTCCATAAAGTAGTTTTCTTATTTTTGCTACCCTATAACCCACTTCTTCATTAAACCCCTTCTTGTATAGGGAGTATCACTAATTTAATTAAATTTGTGAAGACTATGGGTTCAACATTCCGGTACGGGGAGTATCACTAGCTTAATAAAGTCATAAAGTCTTTAAAATTCATAAAGTTTTTTTCTTGTTCTTTTTTATTATTTCGAGACATTTTTTGAAATATGTGAAATCATTTTCTTATTTTTGTTAACTTTTTGGAGAGAATTTATGTGAAATGACAAAAGTGGCTATCCTTAAATGTTCACCGTGTAATCTATATATTCATTAAATCTTCATGTATAAGGAGTATCATTAACTTAATTAAATGCAGGGATGATTTTAAGAATGGAAATTTGTATTAAAATGTAGAAACAGTTCTTAATATGCAAAATGTAAACTATTTGGCAATAGTTTTGTAAAATTGTTCAAATTTATAAGGATTTTATATAGTTTCTACAATTTTTTGGTGATTTTTAAAATAAAATAATTTTATTCTATGGAATTTGGGCGAATCATTTTTAGAAAAATGAAAATTGGTGTATCTTTTTTTCGGAAAAACATGGAAAATTAGCCCATTTGCAAAATTTATCCCCTAAAATCATCTATGATTAAATGTGTGTAGACTATGGGTTCAACATTCCAGTGCGAGTATCATTAGCTTAATTAAATGTGTGTAGACTAAGGGTTCAACATTCCTATTGATGGAATATATGTGTCTAGGCTATGGGTTCAATTTTTATAAGTAATAGATATTATGGCAATAAATATTTATTTATAGACATGTGATAATAAAATACAATATCCTATTATGTTAGATTCACTATAATAAAACTAGCATAGCCATAAGTGAATGATTAATGTAAATCTTGTCAACTATTTAAATTTAAAAACATAGCTTTATTATGTCAATCATGTTGCTTTCTAGGCTCCCGTGGACTTAATAGGGTCATATGGCTCAATGCAACAACAACAACAACGACAGAGTGTGCCTTATTAATTCTGTTAGAAACATCAACATCAAGGTATTGCAGCAGAATCATTCCATGAGGCTTTGGACCTTCAATTCTCACATTTCGAATCCATAACCACCATTTCTATCTTAAGAGTGGGGAGAGTATTCAATATTTCTAGGTCTATAATATTTCTTTGTTCCCACACTTCTCTATTGGATTTTGAAGCAACCCAAGCAACTAATTGATATTATATATTCTCTATTTAATATACGTCAACAAAGAGAGGAGAAGAAACAACAAAATGTGTGACCATCTATCCTCCTCCAAACTGTAACACGCCCAACCCCTTATTAACCTTAAAGGAGATGGAGCATTGCGATTTTGCTTCTCCTCAACCCTCTTAAAGGTTTTCTAAAGCATATTATTATCTTCTTCTTGTCGAGAGTTTCCCAACGGCTATAACCACTCTCTAATTTGAGCTTGGGGTCAAGGTTATGGCTTCCCAAAGATTCTTGGGCCTTCATTATCCAACTGCCATCTCAACCCCATGTGGTGTCCACATGGTTTTTCATTGTTCGTGCTAACCATGTAGCGGTGACATGTCGGGTCTCTAGTGTGAACTTTGGGCCCACCTCTCGTTGTTGTCAGGATTCAATGTCCCACAGACTCGACCTTAATCGTCGAAATCTGACAACGATCCTCTAAGGTACGCCTTCCCCAGATCCTACATTTTGAAATATGAGACATCGACGACTAGGAGCACGTCGGTGAAATATCTTTGTGTGGGGGTTAACACTCATATATTGATGGTCCCCATAGTTTATCGATGAGGCCCACCGAGATCAAAAACTGTCATTGGATGTATAATTCCTTTTTCATCGAAAATCCTTTATCGGATGTAACCATACCAACCTCCCTGTCATTCGACGACGACACGTCTAGATCAACGACTCAGATCTCCTCGTCCAATATCCAATGAGGTCAATGACTATCAATGTCTCTCTCATCTCTAACTCTTCTTAGCCAACCACCTGTCGACACTTATCAACCTGACACCCTGGCTTCCTTGCAGACATGCCACGTAATCATGTGACGTCATCATCTTTGCTTTCCCTTTGGACAAATCTCATAGGTGATCGACGATTGAGGTTTCTTCTTCTCATCGAGAGATCAACAATCCTCATTGCATCATCGATGAAGGTATCGTCGACGCTTTATATTTCTCTTAGGATTTCACTCGCCCTACTTCCGATGATGATACGTCGATATCCTACGGTCCAGGATTCTTGGGGTAGTCCCCTATTGATTTGATAGTCAAGAATGCCCATGAAGGGCCAAAGGGAACTCCCTAGCCCAATAGGACCCACTCATGCTCCAATGACCAACCATAGAGGGACACTTGTTAATGCCCACAACACATGGGATACCAAGGTGGAAAACCTCGTCACTAAGATGTCACCATGATGTCATCTCCCAAATTTTCTCCTAAGCGAAAGATAGGGCTTTGAGATAAATTGTTAGGATTTCTCTTGGCATACTGACGTCTAAATAAACGATCATTGTTAACGCTTAGGGTTTTGGTGTTGTCGTACCTTGTATTGGTCTCGACACTTGGTTCTTATAGACAATACAATCTGTCAACGAAGGGTCGAGATCTCTCAAACTATGAGATCGACGGCTATGATCCCTTCACATATTAACACTAGATTTTTAAGGGAAGACAATTAGTACACTTGGGGACTCAGATAAATTTCTAATTCTATAGGACCTCAGTCCAATCCTTCCCAGGTGTTTGGACCATTCAACACCATTGAAGGCCGTGAATACATACAGGGAATCGGGCATGACCCATAGGATTTTCAGTTAAGAAATGGAATGGTCGAATTTGCATCAATTTACCAACTAGGGGATTACATTCTATACTGATCCTAACATTCAAGCATCCAACTATAGGCTCATACATTTGAAATGATCATGCATGCAAACAATTTCACACATATAAATACATCGGTCATAAACAAATTCAAAGCATGTGAGCAGTTATCTATCAAGGAAATAGTCCAATCTAACTGATTGAGAGAGGAATCCTTTCCTTCTGACCTTATGCCTTGTTGTAGAGTGACTTCCTACAACATGCCACCCCCATGCCAAGCCATGATACCACCAAGGAAACTGACTCAGCAGGACTCTCAAATTTTTATGACCTGGGAAGATTACTCTTTGTCCTCCTTTGATACAGTAGAAGTTTCCACCTCCCACTGAGCTTGGGTCTCCACAGGTTTATCAGGTGGTTTCTCAGCTAGATTTCCTCTACACAAGGGATTCCCTTCTCTGCTCAACGGTCCCTTAGTGACCTCCCCTTACTAGTGTCGGTTTATGTCCAGTAAGAACCATGCTACAACCCTCTAAAGCTCCAGTTCATGGATCTGGGTCTTCTCTGCTCAAGGTGATCAATAACAACTCAGAAAATATCTTTGTTTTTCCTCCTGAAAGATCTTCTTTTTCTTTCTCTTCCTCAATTGACACTTCGATCTTCTGCACATTGTTATCCCTTATTCTACTATGTCTCCTTCTCTTCACTGTTGTGCCTATATATTCTTCCTGTTTTCTATGTGGTGTCTCTATTATCTCTGTGTTCTTCTCCATCCCTGAGAACTTCTCTGGACATCCTGCAGACACCATCCATCATCTGCCAGTTTCTAGTTTGAGGGTCGTTCCGTAGTAGACTATGTCAATTTTTCAATCAATTGTTCTTTTTTGCAGATTGACTGCCATCGGTCATTAATTTGGCCTCAACCACTTTTGTGACTTCTTCAATGGTCGTGTGGATCTCATGTAAAGTATGGTGTGATGGTAGGCGGGCTTCATTTGTGTTTGCAGTGTCGATTAACTTGTTGTGCAAGCTTCCTATTTTCCTCACTTAATACATCAAAATTCCACCTCTTGCAATAGATCAATCAGTCCACTATTGAATCAATTTCCTTTGGTGTATCATGATCAGTATTATCAAGGTTGTTCCCTCTCAGTCAGTGACTTGGTGTTTTATATTAAAACATATTTACATGCCTCATAACAGTAATATATGAAGTTCATACATAATTACATTCTTGGAGAAAACATGGTGTTAGACACACATTCCTTCTTTCAAATCCTTTCCAATTTGTATTTTTTGTCTCTGGCCTCCATCAACGCATCCCTCCTCACCCATATCTTGGGTCTACATATGTCAATGTCATGCACTTTGAACTATGGATCTCATATGAATCAATAATTTCCAACCTTTAATTGAATTGTATCAGTTACCCATGAATTTTTTTTGATACATAGTAGGAACCCTCGATTTCCTCCAAATTCAATAGTCCTTGGTAGATTCTTGTTATATACCACCACTGCATTATTCTCGAAACCTCCATTATAAACAACAATTGGGGTCAATAAATTTCATTGGCTTTCGAGAACCTCTCGAACATTGATAAGTATCATTTGTTGTTTGGTTTATGTTATGTCCTACAAACTGTCATGTGTCATATGTTGATTGGTCTATGTTCCATGATGCAACGTACTCCATCTTTCCATCTCACTTGGAACCCTGCTTCATATTCAAATTTCCTTCGTTCACCAAAAATTGTCCTTTAGTTTTATTTCATTATCATCTCTTCACCCTCCTAATTGCTACCTCTTGTTCCTTTATATTTCTCTTTGGAAAAGTTATGGTCACATATCTATGATTATTGCAGGTGAGTATGTTGTTGGGCGATTCAGATTTGGAGTTCTAGGATATTTTAAAATATTTTGTGAGGTGTGAGATGAAGATTGACCTTGTGAAGTATTCATTTTCCATCCAAAAACAAAATCCCATTATATTTAAACAACATAACCACCCCAATTCATTTTGATGTTCCCTTTCCCATGTTTCGAGGGTATGCTAGTATGTTTTACCATATGAATTGGAAATACCAACCTCTTTTATTTTCTAAATTTTTTCATTCATTGATCTCCAGAGACCATCTTTTCTTCAAATGCAAAAACCATAACTTCAATGATGTTCTCTACTTGGGTGAACAATGAGGCAGGGCCAAAAAGCTATATGTTCATAGGTTATTGATTCCCATTCTCTTGTTATTGATTCTCTCTGCCTGGAAATATATGCATTTACCCAACTCCAGATTTAACCAAAATGCATTTACCCAACTCCGAATTTAACCAAAATGGAGATAAATTCCCATGATGTAATGAGCTATAACAACTTACACCGAAGAGAGAGAGAGAGTTTATGCAGAAGCTAAAATTCAAATTCCAATGGCATTTGTGTTGAAATGACAATGTTTGATAAACCCCCCTGTGAATAAAGTACTAAGCCATTGTATGCGCAACTTCACACTAAAATAACTAAGGCGGTCGACCATGTTAAATTTGATCGCATTGTAAGGCATAGATGTTTTTCATTGGATGACTTTTAATGTCGTTTAAATTTACATATCCTTTAATCACCTTTCCACGGTGAATCAAATAGATGGTTGAAAGACTCAAAGTCATGGAGCAAGAAATATCAGAAAGGGAGAGATTGCAAAAGGTATGTAGTATCTATGAGTGTGTTTTAGGAAAATCAATGACCAATAACAAGTATGATAAATTTAGGTCTAGCTCTAAACCAATTGAGCTAACCCTTTGACATACAATACCATGTGTGCATGTTTTTGCAAGCAAAATGTCTAATCTATTGTAACTATGACTTTAATAGATCCTCAAAACTCCCAAGCATATGTAGGGAGCCTAGGTTCCACATTCCTTATTACTCAAGAGTTGTCTAATTGTTCTAAGTTTTTGTCCTTTTTGCTAAAATCCGACAACATAAATCTGCATGAAATCACAATTTTCTTTTGTTTAAATTGCATTTCTGAATGCAAAAATGGATTCAACTTGTTGAAAATCCCGTCTAACACTCGGATTACGGAGAATTAACCACTCAAATCTACAGATACAATAATTTCTGATCAAATTTTGGGCAAATATCCCCCAAAAAAATACCAAAACTTAGAACGTTTAAACTACAACTATCACAAAAAAAAAACATAACCCATATCGTGCTACAATTTCAATGCCTATAAATAATGAATTCCAAAATGATGGAAAATACTTTATAGAACTACATTACATTAATTAGGATGGATAAAAATAAGTTTACTTTGAGATTCAAGTTAATTACTCATCAAAGATTGAGATTTTCCCTTGCGAAAAGAAAATACATAGTTTTATATTTAGTATGTAATGGGATGATGTTTTTTTGTTTGGTTATCATATAAAATTGATGTAGTTTTCCATTTATTTATATTTTTTTAAAGAAATATATTCTTGTTAATGTAAATGAGGATGCATAATATATTATTTTATGAAACATATTTTTTTAATATCAAATTTAGAAAGGAAACATATTTTTTTAATATCAAATTTAGAAAGTTGTTAAGATCAAGTTATATATATATATAGAGTATATATATATATATATATATATATATATATATATATATATATAATTTTGTATGACATCTAAAAAATAAATTTAAGAATTTGAAAATAAGAATCCCACATGCCCTAAGAGGGTTTTGGTAGACTTATGTGTAATGCTACGTCTAAATTGATGTTAGAATACAAATGAAATTAGATGAAATATATTTATTGATATCGTTATTAGGTTTAATGTCGAAATTTAATATATTTTTATCAACATCTTCCAACTTATGTAATTTCAAAAAATATATAAGAAAAATATTTGGATAAAATCTGGTTTTGTAACCATGAAACTTTAACTTTATAATATAATCAATTCAAGAGGGAATAAGTTAATTATATTACAATAAGTTTTAATACTTAAACCTAACCTCTTTTGAGCATGTGGTAGTTGATACTCATATTAGAAGTTCTATATCTAAATTTTGTAACACTTCATATTATTTTTTAACATGCAATAAAAACTAATATAAATCATATTAACATTAATAATATTAAATATATAAAAAACATAAAAATTTAAAACTTAAATTTTAATTATTATTTTTTAAATAAATGTTTGTATTACTTTAAAAAGTTTTCAAAATATCATATTAACATTAATAATATTAAATATATAAAAAACATAAAAATTTAAAACTTAAATTTTAATTATTATTTTTTAAATAAATGTTTGTATTACTTTAAAAAGTTTTCAAAATGTGACATTTGTCTTGTTATGCAAATGGAAACCAGACCAAGTGGTACTCTGCCAAATGTATGTTTGAGTTTCATACAAGGTAAATTTCCCACACTTCTTAATAGTCTATCTACAACCATGATTGTTCTAAACAGAAAAACAAAATAACAAAAAAGGAATTTAAAATTTAGGCAAACTCAAATTACCATCATCCTCGGTTGGTCATAGAGAGAACATGAAGGGTTGCCAGCATGTTGGGCACCTTCTCTTGGCTGGCTCGCTTGACAGGGTGTCGAACAAAACATCTAGGCACTCAGAAAGGGTTGAATGGCAGTGAAGTTGCTCCTCAACGTCCTGTCGCATATCAAATATTAATTGCAGATGCTCCTGAGAGAGGCACCATGTTCTGGGAGAAGTTGGAATATAAGTTGTTTGTGGTGGAGAGTCGTCTGTAGGCTGAGCCACGTCTTCTTGTGGAACTTCAGTGGGAAGTTCTTCCTCAATAGGAAATCCACCCATGTATGTTGCCAAGTTGTCTTCCTATTGAACGTCGGCAGGAAGTTCTTCCTCAATAGGGAAGCCACCCATGTATATTGCTAAGTCATCTTCTTGTTGAACTTCAGTGGGAATTTCTTCCTCAATATGGCAGCCACCCATGTTTGTTACCAAGTCGTCTTCCTGTTGAACTTCGATGGGAAGTTCTTCCTCAATGGGGTAGCCACCCAGGTCTGTTGCCAATTCATCTTCATGTTGAACTTCAGTGGGAAGTTCTTCCTCAATGGATCGGTCACCTAGGTTTGTTTCTAAGTCGTCTACCAGGGGAGGATGACTGAAAGTAAGGGGTGGTTCCAATATCTTTGAAGCAGAGAAGAGAATGGAGTCTAAGGGTGCTAGAGGAGGTTCCTAGGGGATTTATTCTTCCACAATCCCCATGGGATGGTCATCCTCCACGCAATTCTAGGCGGAGCTTGGTGAAAAATTTAGAGGAGGGTCAACAGGGTGGTCTTTAGCTACGGGGGGAAGAATTGGTTCGACAGGAGGTCCGGGACGACGATGGAGAGCAACAAAACTATAATAGGCCGGTCCTCTCTTGGGTTTTCCCCTTTCTCGGAGCATCAGGAAGGCTGGGGAAGAGAAAGAAGATGGGAGGGGGAGAGGACACACAAAGGACGAATAATTCGAGCATGAGAGAGATCCGCGAGACTGATTTCAAATGATAACCAGAAGAATGAAACAAATGCCGGTTCTTACCTTCATGCTTTCTGCTTCCTTGGTATGTAAATGCTCCATTAAAATTGAGTTGACAACAAGTATGCAAATCGTACCATGCTTGGCATGATTTAGCTCGCGCTTTGAGGGCACCATTAATTCAAGCTTCCCCCACAGGCGCACCAACATCCCCTTCAATTACAACAAGGTCATGAGAAATGGAAGAAGGGGCGATGGTGGCTGGGGATATTAACTCTCGAGTGTGCATGATCGCCAGTTGTCACCCCATCCGGGGGAACTTAAATTTTAACTATTAAAAAGATTTTGGAATTATATATATATATATATATATATGTGTGTGTGTGTGTGTGTGTGTGTGTGTGTGTGTGTGTGTGTGTGTGTGTGTGTGTGAAATAAAATATATTTATATTAGTATATAGTTTTTTTTAAATGATGAGCAGAAAGTTCTCATTTACTCATATCTTATTTAAAAAATTAACTTATATCCAATTTTAATCGTTAAAATTTAATTAAAATATTTAATTATATCATCTTTGATTTGTCTTCCTTTCTCAAAGCGGTTGTGTTTTAGATCATTCCATGATAACAAATGGTAGTTTAGAATTATAGAAATCCCCTCAATTAATAATAATAATAATCCATTTTTAAGGTTACGACCAAGCCAGACACCAAATTGGTGTATGAGACCCCTTCGCCCAATGATTTTACTGGTAAAGTCTACGGAGGTATACATACCCTTAAACAAAAAACATAAACCAGTAATGAAGAGACAACGACGATGGTTCTTAACATGTAAAGACGTGTAAAGAGAATATTGATTTTTTTCCTACAACTTTTACTTTTAATTATTTTTTACAATGAGGAATAAATTGGGTATATGTGCATTAAAGGTGGATTGAAAAAATGTGATAAAAGTAAATTGAAAACTCTATTTATTTTAGTATAATTATTTGTGATACAATATTGTCTTTAATTAAAATAAATAATCTTGAAGGATAGATTGAAAATTCTATTTATTTAATATAATTATTTGTGATACAATATTCTCAATTAAAATAAATAATGTTGAAAGATTTGATTTAAATGAAAACATTTCATTTCTCTCACTACAACGATGAAATGAAAAAAAATAAAAAATACATCCAATTTTTTTATTAGATTCTAACATTAGCCACCTTGGATCGAAATAGTGCACCTTGAATGTGATTATGTACAAACATACCACGGTTGCAAAAGAAAAGGAAATCAAGTAAGAGATTTTGTATCGTGTGTAATACATAGATTCTAATAAGGATCTTTATTTGCTTCCTTACATCCAATGACACCTATGTTTTATGGACTTGGACTTGAGTTGTGTTTCGACATTCATGAATTAGCATAGCGGTTTCCTAACTTACTTTGAATACATATAATAATATTTTTGCTTAATGTTCTTTATGTTAAATTTCTATTTAATTAGGTATTATTTCCTAAGATGTGTTATCGATGGGCTCTAGTTAGGGTATACCACCAACAACATCTTTATTCAACAAAGTGGTTATGTCCCTTTAAACTCTTTCGTAGTGGTATCGTACATTCTTTGGAAAATGCTCTTCCCATAATTGGAAAGGGATTATCCATTTGAAACGTCATCTATTGAGCTTGTTCATATACACTTCCCATAGTTGGAAAGGGAAAGCATATTATCCATTTTGAAACGTGATCTATTGAGCTTGTTCATTATCCTACTAGTCTTGAAGAGGTTTCTATTTTCTATGATCGTATCTCTGGAGAGAGGAAAAGGAGACGAGATATCTATGTAGGAATTTCTTCCATTTTAAATCTCCTACCTACCTATGTAGGAATTCCTCCCATTTTAAATCTCTTACCTACCTTTAGATTCATACATAGGATGAGCTATTCCTATTCACCATACTCTATTAAGGGCTAAATACATAGAACACATTCAAGAGTTTGTTAAGTTTTATATTGTCACATAATAAGGTTACAAGGGGCTTGGTATATCATAATGGATTAGAAGGGATGGTATATTATGGGTGCGTTGGTTCGTGAAGGGGCACGACATCCAAAGGACACGACAATTCATGAAGGAGACAATTTGAGTCCATATAAAGAACACATGGTGAATGAACCAAGAAGGCACAACAAGTTAAGAAAGAAAAGAGTTAAGCGACTAACGCAGAGTTGCAAAGGCATGGAAGACAAGTAACCAAGAGTGGGACAAACAAGGGAACTTTGGTGAAGTTTTATCGTAGGTCTATGGGAGGCATGCTATGAGGCAGACCCAAAGTTCTTGTTAGCTTGGTGAAGTCTTTTAACAGAGAAGAGGTAGTAATCCTGTGGTGGGCACACGTTTGGGGCGCACCACACAGGTTGTGAAAGTTGTTGTGATAGTGAAGTTGGTGGGGCGAATATGTGTATGAGTTGGTGAGGAGAGGTGAGTCGTGTGACTCTGCCCAAGTTGTAAACCGAGCTAGTAGCTCTCATATTGTAACTTTTTCGCAATAATAAGACTAAGTCAGGTGTTAAGCACTTCTTGCACCACCCACACTATACTTTTCTGTCTCTTGTTTGTTTCGCAAGTGCTCTTGTTGTTTCGTATGTTTTGTGAATGTATGCTTAAATGACTAAGTGTTAACTTGGTAACTAATTGTCTAAGTATACAAGTGAGTTGCACAGAGTAGGAGTGTGACTCTCTCGTAACCTAGAACAAAGTATGGGTATGCTCTTGGTGAAGAGGCGTAATCCGGGAAAAGTATCCTTGGTGTTGCTAACCAACGAATGAGAACCATCGTTGTGTTACATGACCTGAAAATGATACGATCGTAAGATTYGAGTAGGCTCCCTATGGGGTGGTGGCAGGAGGAATTAAGGTTCAGAAGGCCATTAAGGGACAAATTTCATTATGTAGATTAGAGATGTCATAATGTTGGAGTTCTAATTGGAATTGATATGGGAACTTTTGAAAAAAGAAGAGGTATCAATAGATATTAAAGGCAAATTACCAAATTCATTGAGAATAAATGACAAATTAGGGTTTATTAAATTATCATAATGAGGTGGCATCAAAAAGTGAGGAGAAATGTTGAAATTAATTAAGCCAAATTAACATTGAAAGAATCACAAAAATCTACACATTCATAATTAATTAAAATCTACACATTCATAATCTATTCAAATCTACATAATTAAACTTTGAGAAATTTAATTCCTCTATATACTTTAGAAATCTAAAATTAAAATAATTCTAGATTAATTAACTTTATTCATGAATTATAGTTAAATGAATAAATAAATAAAAATAAGAAAATCCTACTTTCTACTCAACAAGTAGATACATCAATCATTCGTCTTTCCAATTCTTTCATTCTTCCAAAAGGACAAATATTAACCTCAACCATAGTATGAAGTTTGTTTTTTGGTTAGGAAAACAAACATGAAATCAGTGATTATATCCCCATTTCCCATAACTTTCATCATCCAATCAATTAAAATAATTCTTATATATTTTAAACTATCTTGTGTTGTCTCTCTTATACTCCATTGATTACGTGTACATAGCATTATTACAGAAACTGCATTAGGAAGACGCGCATCTTCTCAAAATATTTTGACCACAGTTTCTGACAATTCACCGTTACACTGCTGAATCACAAGTGAAAGGAAGCACAAGGCGTTGTAATTATTAAATTTTATAGGTGTTAGTTTAATTATCTATGTTTTGGTTTTTTAAGTTGGAATTTGGTAATATAATAAATTTGGATAAAAAAATTACATTCAATATTTTCTGATTAAATTTCAAATCAAATCAAATAAATATCAAAATATAAAAAGTTTAAAGAAATACAATGCAGACCTACACATATTTACACCAAGTTATGACGATTGGTGCAAACATAAAACCAACATTGTAAAAGAGATTTACCAAAATAACATAAGCAAGGAGCACAATGTACCTTGCCAAATATCATTAAACATCATTTTCAAATTCAAATTTAATAATAGATATTAATAAACATAGGGTTAAGATTGATGTGTTTTTTATTATTATTTATTATTATTTTTCAATGTAATAATCACCTCCTAACACAATTAAATAAATTTAGCTTGTCATAAAGTTTCATGTTTCAATACTGCTCAAAAGTAAACCAGACATTTATCACTTTAAGTTTATTACAGTGATGTTCCATGTAATGTTAACGTTTATGGACAATTATGTTTGAATATTTTAAATCTTTTAAGTATAGTGATGAAAGATTTTTAAAAATCTCAATTATAAAAACTATGGGTAATGATATTTGGTATTTTTATTAATCAAAGGAGAATTATAATAGCTAATTTTAGGTATATAATCATCTTTTTCTCATACACATCTTGCATTCCACATCTTATTATCACCTTTATGGATATGCTCGTATATATAACATCTATTACTCAGTTATACAAATCGATCATGAATATATCACATAGTTACACGAACAGTTCAGAAATATATTGCATAAATCACATAGTTACACAAACAGTTCAGAAATATATTACATGCATAAGCATTCTTAACATATTGCTAAAAAATCCTTCTCTCAATAATCAATAATTAACATTTAATAGTGATTCCATCAATCAGCCACTAAAAATCAATGAACTTCTGCTCTGCATTTCCAAGCTAAAGAACATTAATTCTAAACTAAAGATTCAAGGAAACCATCCCATCCCAAATCTGAAACACAGAAGAATATGTACTTAAACTCCTTAAGATTCTGGCATTTAAGAAATTTTTACTTTCTCGAGCTCCGAAAAAATTCAAAGGATAAACAGAAATTTGGAAACTACCTTTGACCGTTTGGCTCCGAATTGTACTGAGGCTGAGAACTCTGGAAATCTGGATTGGAGACGGGGTTATGCATGGAGAGTCGACAGTCGTTCTTCTGAAGATTTATGCTTTTCGTCCTCTGGGGAAGGATTTTACAGCTGAAGAGGCATTGGGGATATACATGAAATGGGAGGGGTGACTAGAGATGCAAAATGAACCTGGACCTGATTCAGTTCACATACATTGCTTGCTGAATGGATCTTCCAAGGCAATGTCAACTTACAGGTTGGACCCAAGGTTAGAGTTTCAGAAACATCTCATTAATCAAAATTGACTGTTGTAACAATGTATTGATAAATTGATTACATGGTGATATAAAAAAAAAAATTAACCATGAAACATATTAATATTATTGTGTAAAAGAATAAGTGATTTTGTGTTTAATCAAATTTAAGTTATACAATGGTTAAGAACATGTGTTTCTTTTAAAAAGTTACAAGTTCAAATTAAGAGGGAGTAGAGTATTTATACTTATGTAGATTTTAGGGGAGAGATACTTTGTCCTACAAACAAAGAGATCTCATACACCAATTTGGTATAACTTGACCTGAACTTAAAATTAGATTATTATTAATAATAATATATATTTTAATGCTAATTATTTATATTTTTTATTTTAAAAAACTAATAAAACTTTAAAAACTATTATAATAATATCATATAATAATTTTTACAATAATATAAATAATTTTTATTAAATTTCAAAACTAATTATATAAATCTTTTTATTAAATTTCAAAACTAATTATTTTGTAAAAATTAAACAATAAATTTACTCTTTATGTATGAAGGATAACGTAGATATTAATAATTTTGTTGACAATGCACTTTAATATATGTCATTATACACCTGGATGGGGTGCCACCTAGAGCGATGTGGAGGACAGCTGGATCAGGGAAGTCGGGTGACTTATTAGCCTTGGCCGCCACCCCTTGTGCATTTAATCCCCATGGCTCACACCATGAGGGAATTTAAGTTAGTGCGCCTAGCTGGGATCTCAGGCGAGCAAACCAGCTAGGCACCTAGTACCACGTTGTTGTAGAGGTCTCGTCAGCCTTCAATGGCGATGGGAAGGGTCACCTCAGGCTCTCATGGACTTAAGAGCAGCCCCATAACTCATTTTAACTCATTTTCTACCTGGTGCGCTCTTCTTGCAAAGC
>SNQJ01S0001739.1:123612-134396 GCA_010110895.2 Picea sitchensis
TGGCCGTAGCATGAGGACCTGCTCGCCCATTACGCCAGGTGGGAGTCAATTTGGTTGGCTTTAAATCAACCAGTTTCAAAGACGTGAGTAGGCTTCTCAAAAACAATTCCACAGTGCCTGGAACGAATGAACCGCCCCAATTTCCTTCCGAAGACATAATAAAATTAAAATCCCCGGCAATGATAATGTTCGGGATAGAGTGCAAACCACTCTTGGCAAAATTACTCCAGATAAGTTGTCTATCTTTACACGGACCGTAAATATTGAGGAAAGCCACCTCCTTTTTAGTGGATGCACAACTGCCAATTAATAAAATACCACTGATAGTCAGAAAAGGTTTTAACTCGAAGAGGTTTGGATCCCAGGCAACCATTAAGCCTCCCGAAGAACCCAAAGTGTTTACAGCAATAGCAGCCCAAGAGGGACGAAGTTGGAGTAATAAATCTCGAGATTTTTTTTCATCTGACAGAGTCTCTTGAAAGAACACAATGTCTGGCCTTGTACGATCAAGCAATATGCGAACCGAGGCAGCTTTGAGGGTGCCTCCGATCCCTCAGATATTCAAGGAGAGAAAAATCATCACTTCGCCCTTACTTGGGCCTTCAAAGCTCTGAGGGCCCCTGAAACCGGGGAAGTTGGAACACAAACATCTTAGGAATGACTCGAACAAAGCAGTTTCTTTCGAGAACTTCGGGTTTTGATTGTAGGTGCATTTTATAAATTTTTAGAAATATATGTTGAAGATTAGTAAAATAAATTGTTTATTATAAATTTTGTATTTGACAAATAAAAATGAATATTCTCTTTTATCAACACAGAACATTCATTTTTATCAACACATTTATTAATACTTTTCATGGATGGGGTAATGAGGATGAGTAATCATGCATTGGTGATTGTCCAGAGGTGGTGGTAATGTCTTGTTGGTATTKAGAGTGGAAGGGGTGACAGGGATGAGTAAACATGTACTAACAATTGTTCGGAGGTGGTGGTGATGTTTCATTGATGTCGAGAGTATGATGTGATAAGGGAGATGGGCGTGGAAGACACATGCCATTATGGCTTAACCTTTATCTATGAATCCTAAGCCTAAACTTCCTCATTGAGGACATTCTCGTACTAACTAGTGGAATTATTGTTGAAGGAGGAGGGGAAATGGGAAGGGTGATAGTGTACATAGGAGGAGTTAAGAAGGCCTATGACTTTAGCCTTGGCATTCACGATGGCACCAACATGGGCATGAGACAAAGATAGATCATACCTTGTTCGAAAAAATATTTATTGGATAGCAATGTTAAATGGTAACTTTTTGTTTCCAAATTAGGTTTCCTTGGGCTCTCAGAGCTAAGACTAGGGACCTTGTCCACCTGGTTTTAGTAGCTCTATTGCAAAGGTTATTTGAGTAGTCTTCTGGGAAGATAAAGATGAAAGATACGAAACATTTGAAGAAATAATAATGTAGCTTCTACAAATGTTGAAGATGACCTAGGAAATGTAGAGCAGATGTGGCAACAAGGGAAACATCAACAACCTATCATAGTAGATTTTCTAAAGAGGTTAAAAGCACATAAAATTTTAAGGATGGAAATTTATCTTAAAGTGTAGAAATCTTGGCAAATCTTACTAAATCCTTAATATGCAAACTGTAAAGTGTTTGGCGATATTTTTGTAAAATTGTTCAAATTTCTAAGGATTTTGTATAGTTTCTATAAATTTTTGGCAATTTTATAGGTAAAATAATTTAATCCTATAGAATTTGGTGACTCAATTTTAGGAAAAAATGGAAATTGGGGAATCTTTTTTTGTGAAAAAACATGGAAAATTAGCCCATGGTGAAATTTAGCCACTGAAATTTTCCTTTGTTAAAAGGGTATTGGAGACAACTGAGTGTAGGGCGAGGGAACAAAGAGACATACATCTAGCATGTAAGTGGATGGAGAGATGTTTGGATGGCTTTCATATATTGGATTTTCAAGAAGCAGGGAAAAAAATTCTTAAAATTAGTGGAAATCCAATAGCACATGAAGACTTTCATAACCAATGGAATGAGATCCTCAACAAAATATGGAAGGGAAACTAGATCGTATAGATTAGAAATATGATGATGCCATCTACAAAATTTGGCAGTCAAAGGAAAGAAGTGAGGAACATGAAGAGGAGGAGCACGTAGGAAGATGAAGGAAGAGGAAGTAGATAATTAAGAAGCACTCCAATCTCAGGCAGCTTCTAAGAGAAATCCAAAAGAGGGCATCCCTCCGATCTTCATCAATATTAACTCAGATTTTGATGACTAACCCTAATCATTCTAAGGTTTTATTTTCTCATAAAATTGTGTTATCTTTGATATATGCTTATAATCATGTTTTTTTATATACAATTATGCTTATAATCAATACGCTATTTTCATTTTAAAAAAACTTAGAAATAATCTCTATATCACTCTTTTGTATTATATTAATAAATTTTAACTAAATTTAGAAAATAAATAAAAATACTTATCAATTCTTTCGTATGAAAAACATTTTACGAAAAATGAAATATTAAAAAAAATCATTCATTAAAGAAAAATATAAAAACGGATCATCACATTTTGTTTCCTCAAAGTGATCCTTCCTTCATTATATGTACCATTTATGAATGTCTCTATTTATGTTTTTTATGTTGGGTATGTGTTATATTCTTTGCATGATTAGATCCATTTTTTGGCAGTTTTTCGGCACTTCGTTTTTGCCAATGGTTTTCTAATTCCGTTTAAGGAATTAGGGTTGTTAACTAATCTGGGTCAATGGATTATGTATTTGGAATTCGTGAGATCCTATACATGTATTGTATTGTAAACAATGAAAATATGATGAATAAAAGATTAGAGGTGCAACTTTAAACAAGGTGATAGTTTTCCCGGTTTGAGTTTTGAGGGTAAAATCTTTGTGTAATGTGTGTGTGTGCCATTGTATATTTTTTATTTTTATCAAAAATTTATTTTCAGTAATTAATTGTACAAGGTTAAAATCTACATTTGGTATCAAAGTTGTTATTGGCTTCAAAGGGATGTCTTTGTGGCTAAGGGTTTGGCTCGGGTCTATGGTAAACCTTGTTACAGTGGGAGATCTATCATATTGATTCTTCAAGTGAAAATAAATGGTGGCCAGATCGAAAATAGAGATCGAGAAATTTAATGGGAAAAGTTTTGAGCTATGGAAGCTCGAGATGGAAGATATATTGGTGGAATAAGATCAATGGATCATTGTGGATCCATGTAGTACACCTACATGAATGTCAACAAAATATTGGGAAAATATGGATCGAAAGAAGAAGAGCACAATCTGGTTGTGTCTCTCAGATTCATTATTACTAAATGTCTCGAGGGAAGCTACAACCAACGCATTATGGGATAAGTTAGGGGATTTGAAGTCTGTGGTAAACAAATTGTTCCTACATAATAAGTTGTATAACATGAGGATGAAAGATGGAGACTCAGTGACAGAGCATCTAAATGCCTTTAATACTATGGTAAGTTAGTTATTATATGTTGATATTAATATTTATGATGAAAACAAATGTATCATTTTATTATTCTCTTTACCAGACTTGTGGGATAGTTTGATTGTGGCCATAGGTTACAACTACATTAAGTTTCGATGATGTGGCCTCATCCTTATTGTCTGAGGAGATGAGGCAGAAGAACATGGAAGGACAGAGCACAAAATAATTATTTGCAAGAGGACGCTCCTACGAAAGAAATAGATCTAAGTCCTCAAGTGGGAGATCTAAATATAAGGGTAGATCTAAATCCAAGGGTAGATATAAATTTCCTAGAAATTTTGTAAAGTTAAGTTGGATATGTGGAAAAGAAGGGCACTACAAGAAGCAATGTAGATCCAAAAGTGTTGAGAGAGGGAAGTAATCTGATTATTATCCTTCTACAAAAGCACAAAAAATCCACGGAAGAAGGCGAGGATGTGTGCTTGGATTCTTCAAGAACACATGCAGATCATGAGGCATGGTTGGTTGACTCAGGTGCATCCTTTCATATGACTCCTCACAGGGAGTAGTTCTGTGAATATGAAAGGTATGATGGAGGTGATGTTTTCATGGGTGATGACTCGACAACAAAAATTATAGGACAAGGAAAATTCAAATTGAAGCTCATGTATGGAAGGATTAGAACACTCCCTGGTGTTCTGCATATCCTAGGATTGGCCATAAATTTGATTTTGGTAAGAAAAATGGACAATGCAGGGGTAAGATTAGTGTTTGAGAAATAAATATACAGGGTGGTTCGAGGAGAAATGGTGTTGTTGAAGGGATTTCAGTGTGGAACTTTGTATAAGCTGCAAGGAAGCACTATTAGTGGGTAAAATCATGAAGGTGGGTTACACTTTTGTGAGAATCGAGTCTCCAAAATTCCTGGCGGATTTTTTTTGGCTGAACTCTTGGTTCTTTCGATCGAAAGGAAAATGTTTCCAGCCAAAATATTTTTTGGCCAAACCTTTAGACGTCAAATCGAACGGTACCATGACAACGCCCTCAAATGTCATGTACTATATTATCCGGATGGATTTTTTCATTCAGTAACATTTTTTCGACCAAAAGATGTTTCGATCGAAAGAATATTTAGTTCAAAAACATCTTTCGATCGAAAGAATATTTAGTTCAAAAACATCTTTCGATCGAAAACACCTTTCGATCGAAAACACCTTTCGACCGAAAACCTTTTTATATATCACCCACCCATTGGCCATTTGATAGTTGTCCGAACTAGGGAGAGTTTGTTGGTGAGTGCCTGTTGATCGTTTTCTACTAGTCATTGGCGTTCGTTGGTGGTGGTCGTTAGCGTTGGTTGTTGTTCGTGGTGAGGGCTTCAGTCCAGGTGCTTCACCAATCCAAACGCTTCGGATTGAAGGTAACTCTAAATTGTTGTGTTAAATTAATTTAAGTTTAATTTATGTTTTAGTAGGTGTACATGGATGAATTTGGCCCTGTCCATGTACATGGAAAGGGTCGAATTCGTGCCTGGCCATGTACATGGACATGGTTGAATTCAGGCGTGCCCATGTACATGGACAGGTTTTGCATAGGTAGTTAGCATGTTGTTTCACTAGTGGATCTATAAGCATATTAGTATAGAACCTATCTATATACCATAAATCGACCATCTAGCCACATATAATTTGAAATGAAAAAACCTATACACTAGGATATAGAGAAGGGCAATACTAAGGTCTAGCAGTTATAACCCTCTCACCCCCTAGCCAAGAATTACCATTAGAGACATGTGTTGAAGGTCAATCATTACCTAATAAATTACTTACTAAACACCATAAGACAAGTCATAACCAATCTTATCTTAATTCACCAATCCTCATTTGAGTGAATGATATATACTTTATTTCACCAATATCCTTTATAGTGGAGGGAAGGATACCGATTTCTCTTACTTATTAATTGACTGATAATGTCTATACCAATCTCTCTATATATAAAGCATTGGACTGTTAGGAGGAATTAGGTTAGACTGATAATGTCTATACCAATCTCTCTCTATAACATATATTGGTTGGTTGGTATTGAAAAAATCAGTTCATAAAGAGAGCAATTGGTAGGTACTAGACCTAATATTCTTTTGTGAGAATTAATAAGCATAAAACATTTGATCCTATCCATGTAAATGGACAGGGCCGAATTCGGGCATGTACACGTACATGGACATGCCTGAATTTAGTCCTGACCATGTACATGGACATGGACGAATTTGAATTTGGCCATGTCCATGTACATGGACAAACTAGAATTCGGCCATGTCCATGTACATGGTTAGGCCCGAATTTGGCCCTGTCCATTTACATGGACAGACTTGAATGTTACATGGACAGGTTTTGATTTCAAATCATGTTTGAACTCAAATAACTAATGAATTAGAAAGGTGTGGAATTTAATATATGTACTAATCAATAAATTTACTAATTATATCAATGCAAATTCTATAACCCGATTTCAAGGACTGATACTGTAAATTGAGAAGTCTTTCCAGTGATAAAGATCATGTCTACTGAGATTCTGCAACCAAATTCATGTTTGGAGGGGTATGAAATTGAGGTTTTAGAGTGGTGGTTTTTCTAGAAAATAAACAGAGTAATTTGTGAAACACCATCTTACTATCATTATAAACTTACATGGATGAGGAGAAGAACATATGGATAGTCTTGGGAGTGACAAATAAATCCGGTCTTGTCCATGTACACGGACAAGCCCTCTCATTATCTTTTCATAGAACTCAAAAAATTAAATCACTTATTTTGTCTAATAAAGTCCAAAATCTCTTTAAAAATGGATGCCAAGGAATGAATTTGGGCATGTCCATGTACATGGACAGGCTCGAATTTGTTCCTATCCATGTACATGGATAGGAAAGAGCAAATAATATAAATGTTTTGCTTCAAAATATCGCAAATTATAAATTATGCTCATTTACTTTTCATATCCAAGGTTTTACTTGCATTTTTCATTGTCTTTATATCTTATCCTTTTTTTTTAAACGTGCAAGAAACTTTTGGGTATTGTTAATTCTATATTTCTTAAGAATAAGTTATTTACATTGTGTTCAAACATCTCAATTTTTTCTTTCCCCTTTATATGTATTTCTTTGAAAAGTAAATATGTAAATTAGTTGCATTATATCCTTAAATTAATGTATATAGTTAATGAAAGATCCATTGGATAGTAACTTAACTTGATTTGGATTTTTGATAGATCAATCCCTTTTCCAATTCCATTTAAAATCCTAATATTGTAAACACTATAAATGAATTTTGTTAACAATTCTTATTCTTTGAAATCATGAAGAAGGTACATACTATAATCATACCTTGTGTCCTTATTGAAAACTATATATATATATAGCAAACCAAAATTGATAAGTTCATAAGCATCAACATCAAAAGAATTTGAAAACAAGTATGAATTAAATAGTTCATTCAAACAATATTTAGTTATAGTGTTTAGTCTTGAAACCATAGATAGTTTCATGGGAATAAAAAATGTTCATCCCATCAAGATGAATACCCAAAACTCGTAAAATATCATCAAGTTGAGAGCCAAGATCATGCAAATCCAAGCCAAATTGTGTAGAGCCTCATCCTCACTAGACCTATAAGAAGACTAAGGGTTAACCCTAGCCATGATGATGGAAAATCAATTGAATTACTCAATCTGTAGGGAGATTCACATGTTTAATTTGTTTTAAGGAGGAGAATAAGCATGTAAAGTCATTCCCATGTTGGTCAAGAAGAAGCCAACTCCACATGAGGCAAAGGGTGAAAGTCCATTATTGAAAAACCTTGGACACATCCACTAATCATGATGGAGGCCATGGATTAAGCAAAAAACCATAGACCAATAGTGGAATGGGAAATAGGGTGTGTTCCCATTGAACCTAGGTCAAAAAGTAGCCATAAATTAGCTTTGTTAGGAGTAGAATTACAATTGAAACTATAGGTCATTTTCTTGTTATGAA
The DNA here is from genome assembly GCA_010110895.2 of Picea sitchensis. Lineage (NCBI taxonomy): Eukaryota > Viridiplantae > Streptophyta > Pinopsida > Pinales > Pinaceae > Picea > Picea sitchensis. The sequence goes on from SNQJ01S0001739.1 coordinate 131,126, forward strand.
TTGTTGGGAAGTACCAAACCAAGAAAACAACTCCAATTAGTGGAGGAAAAAGAAAAATTAACCAATCTCCTCATGGTTATACATACTTGGTAGAGAAACCTAGCAATGGTGCATGTCACCTCCCTTTCACCAAACCTTCTTTTGAATTGGGAAAATATAATATGATTCAAATGAATATTGTTGGTGGGTTTTTTCACAAGGATGTGCCAGAAAACCCTACTTTTATTTGTTGTATTCTTAAAGGTATATGAATTCAAAATAGAGATGAAATAAGGATTCATGCATGCAACACCATAACTCTTATGAAAACAAAAGAAACAAGTAATATATTTTGAATTCACCATTAGTGGATCTAATATTTAGATCATAATAAATAATATAAGAATAATCAAAATTTTATTGATCCAATGGAAAATATATGACTTACAGAACACGAAAATAATAGTGTGGTTGAGGAACGCTCAACTAACCTTCCTAATGATCCCCTAAAACAAAAATACTATGATCAAAGAAGGGTCATTCAAACCTTCCTTAATCTCTCCCTCAATGCAAATACTGTGCTTTAGAAAGTGTTGCTTGACACTTTCATGGGTTGAAGAACCCTTACCTGTGTTGCTTGAAGTAGGGTTGATCAACCATTCCTTAGGCTCTCCTTCGAAAATAATATTATGCTTGAGAAAGGGTTAACCAACCCTTACACATGCTCCCCACAATCAAAATACTATGCTCAAGGAAGGTTTGGTCAACCCTTCCTTAGGTTATCCCATGACAATAATGCTACGCTTGAGCAAGGATTGACATACCCTTCCCTATGCTCCCCTGTAATGAATATATTATGCTCAAGGAAGGGTAAATCGACCCTTCCCTATTCTCCCTCTTGAAGCAAATACTATGCTTCAAAAAGGGTCATTTGACCCTTCTGTTGGATCCTTATCAACATGAATATTATGCTTGGGGAAGTTTCAGAAAACTATTCAAGGCTACTCTTTGACAATTTCGAACTATTTAAGAAATTTTATGTTATTTTGCCTTGTTTCAATTTTATTATATGCATTTATTAAAGTTCTTTTAGTAATTTGTAAGTTCATATATCCTATACCTTATGTTAGCGACATTTCTTGTCTTGGGCCTAAGAGCATCCAGTTCTGCAGGTTGCACGAAGAACGCTCAAGCGTAGCACGTAAAGCCCCATTTCAAGCTGAAAATCAAGTGAGCGGGCGAAATTAGGTTGTCAACGGCCCAAATTCATCCATAGGAGCAGATCGACGGTCGACGGAAAATCGCGGTTAGCGGAGTTGTGCCGGAATTAGCGCGATGGGTAGCGCCTATATACATTCATGAAGGATCTCGGTCGTCCATCCAAAAGGACACATGGTGCATGATCATGTCATGTCGACATTCGGGGATTCGAGGGGTAAGAGCTCCTCGTCATTTTACGTCTCGAAACCCCGAACCCCGAAACGTCGATAAGCGCCTTTGAAGCTAAGCCCATGGTCCTAGCACCTGGTCACGTCAAGCAAGCCTGATAATGGAGGCAGCCCTCTTCTAACATCAAATGTCATCTCGACCGTTCCTCTGGAGGACACGTGGCGTACATCCGTGCTTTCGCGGTTTGGTCAATCGGGATTTTGAGAAGCGTTGCATCGTGAACCCCCGGTGCCAGAAATCCCGAAAGAATCGGGACCATCCATCTAAAGGACACACGACACAAAATCTGAGCCATAGGTGGGGCCTTTCGGGATTTTCATAGTGAAAGCGCCGAAGTCATCTCAGTCGTCCATCCATCAATGAAACTCGGGTGCATTGGACTTAAAGGGGGCATGAATCTAGGCGGCTAGGATCTGCGTGCTCAAATCTACGATCAAAGCGCCCAGATCAATGGTGCACATCGAATTCCGGAGCCCCCCCGCCTTTCTACCTTTAAGCAGAGGGGGGGGTCCAGAATCGAGGGCGCACCTCTCCGATGGCTACGATCAGAGCACCCGGATCAACGACTGAGGTTGTTTCCGCCCCCCCCCTTTGCTATCCTAACTTTAATGAAGGTATGGGGGGCCCTTCCTGACTTGTCACCTTCTGTTCCGTCCTCCCCCTGTTAACGTGGTGCCTCCTCATTGCGTCTGCCCCCACTTCCTCCAAATCACTTACCGCCTCCCTCTTCCCCTGTCATCTGTCCAACTTCCCTCTCTCCATCCACATGGACCCTCCTTAGCTCATCTCCCTCTCGCCTCCTGCCATGTGCCCCTCTCACTCCTAGTCACCTCCACCTGTATGATCATTCCTTTTACTCTGTGTCCACCTGTACCCCCACACTCCACACGCCTTCCTCCTCTTTCCTTTTCAGACCGCGTGGCATTCCTCAGCTTATGTCACTGCTCCCGTTTCCTCTCCATCGCCTCCATCATGTTGATGCCATCGCTCCCATCATACCCTTTTTCACATCCACCATAGGGGTCCCTCACAGCAGTCCAGCGAAGCAGCATCCAAAGAGAGACCGTTCAGTTGATCCAGGTGGCACCATTAGGAGACCTCCACGTGCCAGAAGGTAGGGTTGAACGAGGTTGTCCCCAGTCCCAAGAAAGCAGTTATTGTGGTTATTGTTGGTGGTTGGGCATCATCTCTGCCATAAAAAGAAAGTCCAGCAAAGGACTAAAGCTGGTCGATTCATCTGCAGCAGGACAGTCTGAAATTTGATAGCATCTGTCTTGGGTGCACGATCGGCCAGAGTCTGCATGCGCAGACTGTCAGAAGACATGCAGATGCAATGTTTTTAATGTAGTGTATTGTTTTTGCTATTGTTGTTGTTTTTGAGTATATGTAGGCGTTTTCTCCATTTTTGTAAGCATCGATGGTTGAGCAAGGCTCCCGATTGTAAATTTTTGATGTAGCGTTGGTCGCTCGGGTTAATGTGCAAGGCATTTGAGACTTCTTACTTTATGGATGTCAGCTTCTTTTCCATCTCTTTTTTTACTGTGTTAGAATAACTCGGAATTGGAGGATCCAATCGAGTTGTAGCTGTTATAGGATGATGTAGGTTGGATCACTGTAACAGTTGCATTGTTTCTAATCGGTTCTTGTGATTTTCTTAGCGTTGAACGACTTGGAATTGGAGGATCCAGTCGAGTCACCCCTCAACTCCTTGAAACTCTAGACCAAGAGGATCTTGGCTTCTGATTTTTTCTTCCTCAAGCTTCCGAAGGCCTGTTGCCCAAGGCAGTCTTGCTCACCCTTCTCACGAGTCTTCCATCTACCACCCTTTAATCAACATACTGAC
>SNQJ01S0001740.1:21581-42689 GCA_010110895.2 Picea sitchensis
AATTTATTTAGGGAATCCCTAGTTGGTTCAAGATGTAAATATCACCGGAAAGAGAACTAGATGAGAGAGTATGTTATATGGATATATATGACAGCCTTATAGATACCATAGATATTGCTTCACTGCCAGTGAGCATGTTCAGTGCCCCGATGAAGTTATCTACTTCTCCCATTGAATTTCTTTTCACCACTTCAGTTAACACTTTTATATTTTGCTAAGATGAGGGCAATCATTATATGAATTTCCTTTCATAATCTCTTTTAGACAAGATGGGGGTAATCAAATTATGAATTTCCTTTCACCATCTATATTGTATTTTAACATTTTGAAGTGGGGGCAATCAATATGTATGTCACATAGAAGGGATGATATCTGTTTAAATTTTTTGAAAAGAAGGTCTGCCAACAATTTTTAAGAATACTCTGAAACTAACTTTCTTCCAATTTTCAATACACCTTCGCCTATAGGAACATCTTTTATGGGGATTTTAATCTTTTTAGTGATCAACCTTGAGCGAATTAGTCAGTTTAAAGTCCGATAAAAGAGCTAACATTATCAGGATTAGCCTAGACATACTTTTTCAATTAAAATCAAAGGAACCTAAAGATTTTCGCCTAATCTTGTTTTGAAAATATGTTTTTAAGTTTTCGGAGTCAAGGTAAGTTCCTTTCTTTCTATGAAGACTAAGAAAGGACAAAGAAAATCTGAAGTAGATAAGAACTTGGGGATAGGCAAAAATAACCAAATCGAAGATTCAGAGGACATGAGACAAAATATACTAATCCTCCACAAGTTTGTGTATTTAGTAAAGACTTCCTTCTAGCTTATTTATTTTTATTTTATTTTTATTTCAAAGAGGGCTTTTAGACACTTTAATTTCTAATTTTATACCTCTCTGCTTTTTAGGTCGGGTGATAACGTTATTATCAGTGAAACTTCCTTCACATTCATTTCAAAAGAATTTTCTTAAAATTTTATTTGAACTAGAAGGGAAGGAACTCATACCTCATTTTTCTTTTGAACTTTCAATGAGGTAGATCGTTAATTTATCACATGTTTTGAGAGAAATCAACCGTTTGAAAAACGAGTGTTGAATTTTTTTTCAACCTCATCTTCTGTTCAACAAGATGTATTCTGCAAAGGGAATAAAATGCAAAATGTCAGAAAATCCTGTAGAATAGAGATGATATGTGATTTTTAATTTCAATGATGTCAAGCAATCATAAATTTATTGAAAACATTTACAACAAATGATCAAATGACTCAAATAATTTACAAAAAAAAAATTAAAAAAATTGAAAATTAACATAGCCAATGTCAATCCAATCCGATATATACAATGGAAGTCTCAAATGTGACTATTGCATGAAATGTTTTAAATAACGCCCATTGAAGAGTAAGGAGGTATGTAACAATATCACGATACCAGGCAGAGGAAGAAAACTTATCTTCAACCTGAATCATAGGTTCTTGATCGTCAATTTCCTCTATATCCAAGAGGGAATCATGTGATTTGAAGTTATTTATCCCAAGCGCTTTAAAATTTTATTCGGCGAACAGCCTCCCCAAACCTTGACCTTTCACTAGCTTGGTTGGTTTCACTTCTAGATCAAACTCTTGAATTTTATCCAACCATCTACCTCTCCTTCCATCATTGTCTGGCTGAACTAAGATGTCTTTAATTGCATTTGTTGGCACATAAGCAATTATTTTGGAATGCAAGACATATGTTCTGAAAGCTTTGAGAGCCTTCATAATTGCATAAACCTATATTTCAAGAATATCATACCTTAGCTTCGCATCTCTGAGGCTCTTGCTGAAAAAGGATATGGGTTGTTCGAATCCTTCTTCATTCTTTTGAAGGAGCACTGCTGCAACAATATGTTCAGAAGCGAAAGAGAAGATTAAGAATTATTTTGTATAGTCCAGACTTACTAGTACTGGTGCTTCCCCTATAGCTTTCTTGACAAGCTTGAAAGATGCTTTGGGTTCTGCAGTCCATTTTACTTCGCTGCCCTTTTTTAGCATATATGTAATCAATTTGATTATTTCAGCACAGTTAGGAATAAATCTCCTCAAAAAATTGATCTTACCTAAAAAAGATTGAATTTCTTTTCTATTTCTAGGAATGTTAATCAGGTCAATAGCCTCAACTCGCTTAGGATCAACCTTGATTCCATCTTTTGAAACTATACGACCTAAAAGTTTACCTTCTTGCATAGCGAAGTGTGATTTTTGGGGGTTAAGAGACAAACAAAATTTTCTGCATTTTTCAAAAGTCTGTCTGAGGTGCATCAAATGTTCTACATTCGAATTGGAAAAAACTGTCATATCGTCTAGATAAATAACAACAAATTTGTCTCTCTCACTGACGAACACGATATCCATTGCTCTCTGGAAAGTTGTGTCTGCATTCATCAAACCAAAAGACATTTTATCATACATAAAGGTTCCCCATGGAGTGGTAAACACAGTCTTTTCTCTATCATCTTCATGAACAACGATATGGTTATATCCTGAGAGACCATCAATCATAGAAATTTTGTTAGCCCCTACTACCTTCTCTAGAATGTGGTCCATCTTTGGGAGCAGGTAGTTATATGTAAGGGAAGACCGATTTAAGTTCCTAAAATCAACGCAGAGTCTTATTTCGTCGTTCTTCTTTCTAACATGGACCAAATTGGCCAACCATTTAGAGTATCTGAGGGGAATGATAAATTTTGCTTCAAGGAGCTTTTTAACCTCCATTTCGATCACTGACAAAAGAATTGGGTTTATCTGTCTAAGTTTCTGCCTGAAAGGTTTAATACCATGTTTTAAGGGAATCTTGTGTTCAATAACATAAGTATCATAAGTTTTTAGATCATCATAAAACCATGTCAAAAAATCTTTATATTGTCTAAGTAACACAACATATTTACTCTTTATTTGGGCCGGAAGGTATTTAGATATTTTGACCATTTTGGGATCTTCCTTGGTTCCTACATTACAGTCTTCAACTTCTTTGGGTTGAGGTCGCAAAGTAGACTTTAAAGGTATATCATCATGGTCAAACAACATTTCTAAGGGGATCATGCCTCTAGGGATTTGATTGTTTTTAAGCAGGAGCATGCGGTGATTTGCAATTTTATCTTGGAACTTCTTCGAGTTCTCTCCTTCCTGCATAATCCAAGCAGGATCATTATGATTTTCTTGATCTATGTGAGTCTCAGAAAGTTCATCAACCATTTCCAAAAACTGTTTGATTTGTTTGTCGTCTTCAAACACTTGCCAATGATGAACATTGTTCAGAATCGAAGGTCTATGTCTCATCTCGATATGATATTTCAGTTTCAAAACATTAGGTGATATGAAAGTCGCAACAACTTTGGCCAAGGAATCAACTTGTTGATTTTGCATTCTAGGAATAGAGTGAAAATTAAAGGTTGAGAAGAAATTCTCTATAAGTTCCCATGCACAATTTTTATACGATCTCAATCTAGGATGCTTAGCTTGATACTGTTGTTTTATTTGTTTTACAATGAGCTCCGCATCACCATAAACTATTAGATGTTCAATTTTTAACTTTATTGTGGCTTCTAATCCTAAGACTAAAGCTTCATAATCACAGACATTATTGGTATAATAAACGTCCCATTGTAATCTGTAAGAGAAAGGAATAACGTACTCATCCCCCAACGCCACAAATAACACTCCAACTCCTGCTCCTTCACAAGATGAAGCACCATCGAAGAACATTTTCCACATCCCTTGTCTAACATTTATATATATTTTTTTGATTTTTGTTTTTTTATTTTCTTCTTCTACACATTGTTCAAAATCATCATCTATAGATAAAATAAAATTTCCTAAGTCCTGATCAACAACATAGACTGGGTAGTTATTGGGGTTTTGAGGGTCACTTACAGTATACACCAGTCTAGTCTCTTTGTACAATCGAGTGAATTGTCCACCAAAAATTGGAATTGTAGCGTAGGTCATGTCTAGCTGAACCGATCTTCCTAACTTGGCACCCCAAGATCTAGATAGAAGCATACCATACTTGGCAGGAACGTCAACAACAACCACATCCATAAGGATACTTTTCACAAGAATCTGAGCAAGATTTACCACTAAATATTTAATCATACCCAGACACTTAACCTTTCTAGAGTCAAACGAGTATAAATCTTGATAAGGTCTGGTGATTTCAAGGCCTAATTTTTCCATGATATTCTTAGGCATTAAATTATGTGAGGCTCTGAAGTCTAACATGCAATTATGAAGTAAATGATCGTGCACAGTCAATGTAATATAAAACAGAGGAACAAAGTCCTTATTGTTTTCAATGTGTGGTCCGAACATGATTGTAGGTTTTTCATCCTGCAAATTGATAACATCAACTTGACATTCAACATCATAAAAATTTAATGTTTTAATGATTTGTTTTTTATAGATCAGGTCCCTAGCAAGTTCAACCAGAGGCATTCAAATTTTTATATTATTAAGTTTATTTTCTAAATTGAAACTCGCAATTGTTTTTTCAATTTCCCTTGTCTGAATTTTCGCTTCTATATTTTCTGGCTTCTTAGTTTGCACTGCTTTTGTTTCAACTTGCTTTGTTCGGGCAGCTTGCGTCTCAGTTGATGGTTTTGTAATCGTTGCCTCATTTGCTTTGTTTCACGATAAAAAAAAATTCGGTTTAAAATCTTTTTCGGTTGAACATTTGTAGAACTTTTTTCCTCTTGGCCTTAAATCATATTTATGTTGAAGCTCGACCATTATTGAGTCAGCAAGACCTTTGAACGTAGAGTCCTCCAGATTGTTGTTGTTTTCATCATTATTAAACATAGATTCCAGGTCTAATGATTTCTCATAATCCTGCTTGGTTAGGTGAGGCTCAAGATCCTCATCGCTGAGGTTGTTTAGATATTCCTCTAAATCCTCATAATCTCACACTTCATCTTTCTGCATGAAATTCTCAGTTTTAAACGGAGCTTGAATATTTTGATCCTCATTTTTTATTTATCTTTGTTGTATTTGAGGTTTAGGGTTTCTCTTGAATTGATTCCTAACGTATGGATCAGGTTTGGCTTGATCTATTTCTATCCTGGAAATTTTGTTTGATAAATCTTTAATAATTTTGGCCATCTCATCCATTTTTTCCTCTGCAGACTTTCTGGATCTAGAGGGTCCTGCATTTTCTTTAAAACACTCGGGTTCTCTGGATCCCATCTCGACTTTGGTTTTCAACTTCCCAGATGCCATCATATTGGATTCAATTTCTATAGCATCATCTTGCATCCTTGCTAAGGTAGTGGATCTCCTTTCTCTCAACAACAGAGTGAAATCAGAATCAGAAGCCCCTGCAAAAGTGATTTTTGCAGCTGGCTGAGAAGGTTTAACTTCCGTTGGGATTTTGTGATAGAGCTTATTAAATCTTTGGGTAAATTCTAGGACTGATTCAGAAGTTTTCTTTCTCAGGGCTCTGAATTCAGTTAAGTAATAAAGATGATCTTTTTTCTCGCCCCATTGCCTTAGGAAGACAGTTTCTAGATCGTCATATGACCGTATAGAACATACTGGAAGTCCTCTGAACCAAGTTCTTACATGTCCTTCAAAAGTATGTACCAACAACCTTATGTAAACGTACTCGTGCTCAATTCCAAGAATATCAACAAATTGATCGAAAAAGACTATATGTTCTGTTACTGTTAGATCCCCTTCTCCCATGAATTTGGGGAGGTTCTTCATGTAATTTTCGGGTAAATCATGCAGAACAGCAGGGAGAACTAAGGGAGCATATCTAGTGGCGACCTTGGCAAAGATCCTAAGGGGTTGAGCTTGTCTAGCAACCCCTACACCTCCGACACCACCAACACCAGCCATTGAAAGCCTTGGAGACAAAACTCGAGGGCTAAAAAGGAGATTTTCAAAGACTTCGAAAGAATGATCTACTGACCTTTTGACTACTTCGGGATGTTGTGAATGAAGTTCGGGACAAAGATCGTGAGAGGACGGAAGGACTAGATGAAGGGGAAAAGGAAAACTTGAGCTTGGCTCCTCAGGTTTACCTGATATATAGATAGGGGAAGTAATGGGGGATGATTCTTAGTATAGAAAATAATCTTCAGGGTTTTGGGAAACAAAAACTTTCACTTCACGAGGAGAAAGAATCGACTGAGTATTAACGATAGTGGGGATTGAAACAGGGTTGGCCTGGTCAATATCAAAATTTACTTTAGAAACAATTACCTCTGGAGCTTCAAGTTTAACTTCAGGTTTACTTATTGATGCTTCTGCAGAATGAACTTGCTTAAAATTTTCTTTAAGAGTTTGTTTTTCAGCGGAAATTTTAACACTAACTTGCGTAATTCTAGGTTGATGGATCTTACCTGCCAATGCATAAGTTTGTCTGAGATATTCCTTTGGTTTCAACAATTTTTTGGGATTTGAAACAGGCGTAGTCTGCTTTTCGTCTAGGTTTTTCCTGGTATTCTTTCGACCGAATGCTCGTTTTGTCTACGGTGGAGTCACCACGTGAAAGATAAAGTAAGCCTTACTCACGTATTTAATCTTTGTTCACCATCAAAGACCAAAATTTACCTTGTCGTTCTTCCAGGGAAAAGTGATTTCGTTTCTCTGTCCCCGACAACGACACCATAAAGATGTTGTTCCTGAGATTGATTCTAAGGCTCAAAGAATATTTTCAGGCATCAAAAGTTTTAAATAAAATAATTTTATGAGTGTCTTTTCTACCTCAGTTTTTTTTTAGAAAATATCTTTAAACGAAATTAATAATAAGACAGTACAGAGGTTGTATCTCGTTATCTGAGTCGCAAATATAATGTCAAATGATGTAGAAAGATTTACAAAATTGTTAAACAAAATCAGGTATCAATTATAGATAAGTCTCACCTTGTTGCAGTAGAAGATGCACCCTTGAACAAGATATAAAAATGCAGTAATTCACACAGATCACAAGTCTTGTTTTACTCACAGTAATAACAGAGAAAAAATTGTTTATTGAATGAACTCCTGGTATAATATGATCATAGTAGATGTAATACTAAATTGCAATAAACCACTATTCAAGAATTACAGAAAGAAATTTAGAGAAATGGAAACACATAGGGAACACATAACTCAAATTGAATGAAACTTAGAATCTATGTCTGCATTTGTATTAATACTCAAAAAAAAGGTTCTCTATTACATTCGACAAGAAACAACCTTCAATAGATCTTAAATCTATGTATTTATACAAAATCTGTCACAACTGAAAACCGTTGGACTTCTTACAATGTTTGACTAAAAATAGGATACATCTGAATAAAATAACAACATGTAAATATTGATGAGTTTTGTTGGCGCCTTCCTCTGTCTCTTCGTCTGCTGGTAGAAGCATTTGTTTTCCTTTAGTCTTTGAGTTGGATACACATGTCCATTATGGTTACCATAATCATTGGCTTATTGTCTTGGCCATTTGATCTCGTTGCCATCTGTCCCTTCGGGTGTGTTCAGTGGGGCAAGGAATTGCAATTGAAGACATAGGGGGCAATATTAGAGGATGTATAAGGGATGGATAACGGTTACAGGGGAGAGTAATTGTTCATGAAAAGGATGATGTGGGAACAAGTGTTTGATGATGAGGTGGGATGAGTGGAGGTAAGAATGTGGGTGGTAGGGATAGACGAGGTAAGTGATTGTTGGAGGGTGAAAGGTAGAGTGGGTGGAGGAGGTGGACGATGTGCATGTTTTGTCTTTTTTCTCCCAGCTACACTTGTTTTTCCTTGCTCAATGCATTGGGTGCATCTATCCATCAATGCTACCACGAACCTTGAAGGCTCAATCCTTTCATTTACTTCGAAGTCAAACAATTTCTTCTGTATTTGGGGCAGCTTCTCCTGGATCTTGTTCACTTCTTGGACTGTGGCCTGAAACTATGAACTTGGATTAACCAACCATTCATTAATTTTAAGAAGATCAATCTAGCTCATCTCTTGGATGGTTGCCTAAGTAGCTTCCTTGTTTTTTTTGGATCTTTGCTAGTTCATTTCTATCTCAATTTGCCCCAGGCCCTCTGAGATATTATTCCCCTCAAACTCAATCAACTTTTTATTTAATGATGACAATGCCTCTAGACAAGCCTCTTTCACCTCTCTGGCAAGTTTCTTGCCTTCTTCCAGATTTGTTTCCCAGGATTTTAGGGCGATTTCGCCTCTTACTTGTTCAGAATGAGAGAGAAGAGGAAAACCAGGGGCATTAACTCTCTGCATCCAAATGAGAACTTCTTGAAACTTAGATCGGGTTGAGTAGGCCTCTTTTTCCTTGACATAGATATCATTTAGGGAAAGGTCTACTACTTGATAAAATTTCTGAATGGCACCTACTTTTAGATAGACTTCTTGTTGGGCAACTTCCAGCCTCTCATTTACTTTTGATGCTTGTGCTTTAAAGGCCGAAATGTCTATCGTTGTGTTCTCTGTCAAGGTTAGTCTGGCCTATAGCTTCTCAATCAAGTTGTCACACTGAGTGATCAGTCCTTTCCTTGTCTATGAACTTTGGTAGAGAAACTCAAGGTTGTCCTGCAACTGTTTAATTTGTTGTTGATCACTAGCCCTGATTTGGTCAAAGTCCTGGTTCATCCTGCTTATGATAGTTTGCTCTRTAGTATATATCTAATTTTGCAATTGTTCTACTAAGAGACACTTTTGTTGCAGTTGTTCGGTCAAATTGTCCACTAACCATTGATTGGTAGTGGTAAAAGCCCCCAACGAACCTGCAACTTCTTTTGCAAACTCTAGACCATCATGGTCTTTCCCGTCATACACCAATCTTTGCCTTTTGGTGATAACTCCATCCTTTTGGTGAGATTCCCTCTTCACAATGGCTTTTCATTTCTTGCTAAAGAATAAATCTGAAGCAGACATCTTTTCGGGCAAGATGGGAGTAAGATCACCTACAAAAGTGAGTTCAGAACTAGGATTTCTGAAGCTTGTCTGCAAAGGGGTTAATGATGTGATAGGCGAACCAATTTCAGTGGAAGGTTCTTGTCCTGTTGTATTCGAGGTGCCAGCAGAGGTAGCTAGTGTTGAATGAGGGACAATTTGTCCCAGATTCATGAAGGATTCCAACCGAGCCATTACTTGTGGATTCTTCAGTCCTGCTAGTGACGCTCTTATCTCATGAAATAACACTTCTGGTCCTTTCGGGACTTCCTCAGCTTTGTGCTTAGTAGAGGAACTTGGCTCAAATCCCGTAGGTCGAACTTCCTGTGAAGGAGGTGTGAGATTTGACTCTCCATGCAATATCGTGGATAAATTGTTTCGCCTGTGTTTCTAAAAGCTGAGGAAACCAGCTTGTTGGTCAGGGGGCAGAGCCTAGAATCTACTTCGGACTTCCTCATATGATATAGCTCCCCATAACATTTCGTCATAAGGGGAATTATCATGTATGTACTGCTTCATGTTAAACTGAGCCAGATGACTTTCCACTATCTTGTGTGGATCATGCTTCTTGAACTCGATGTCAACTAATTTGACATCCTCCATGGTTGCGGCCTCAACTTTAGAGTGACCAAAATCTAACAATGTAAACATGCCAACCTGAATGGGGAAAGTTGGCCAGAACTTTTTCTACGCCGTGTTTAACTCTTTGTTGATACCTCCTGCCACTGTTTGGTATGCCACTTCTCTGCACACCAGCCTGTCGGGTAAAAACTATGGGAGGGCATGAGGAGGAACCGAACAACTAAAAACTCTAATATAGGAGAAATTCTCCTCCATGAACCAATCTGCAAGCTTTCCTAGGTTCCTCATAATCCTCACTGAAATTCGGAGAGGTGGGTGACCATAAATGGCTATGTGAATAGGCACTACGACATTGTGACATATTTCATAAAATATATCCTTGGCTTTCTCCTCCCACAACTTGGATTGATAAAAATGAATAGGTTCAAAACTGGTCGGGGTCGAACTCCAGCTCATCAGGGGAAAAGGGGTCATGAAACAAATGACATCCATAACATATGATGACATGTAAAAAGGGGCAGGCTGTGCTTTTGATTTTGCTGATTTATAATCTACGATTTCCTTGTCCAAATTATCCAACAACATTTTCGCCCAATTGAAAGTATATCCCTCAACTACCTCGTTCATAATGGCTACCCACTCAATCGAGAAATGTACAGGGTTCTTCTTCCCGAACATGCGGTAAAGCATCATGCCAACATACAACATATGAGCGTCCAAAGACGTCGTGGCATAAATACCATGAGCGCCGACTTTGAACTTCTCTGGATGTCCCCACCAGGTTTTGACTATATCATGACCGTTTATGGCGTATTGGGTGCATTCCTTTCTCTCAAACTCTAGAAGGAATGCGGAATTGTAAGTGTATTTAGGAGTAGGAGACAGTTTGTACATTACTTGTAGGTGTTATGGTCGGAAAGAGATGACGACAACCTGTCAGTGGTTGATGATACTCCTGGTCTGGATGTTGACATGTTCCAAAGCTCGACTTATCATATCGTTATAGGGCATGATTCTTGGTTGCACAACGATCTTATGCAGCTCTAATTGTACTACATGCCTGAGCTTAGCTGTATAGGAGTCGTCGTCTTCTTCGACAGATTCATATGGGCAGTTGATGATCTCATGCTCTAAGGCATCGAAGACCTATGTGCAAGTTTTAATAGTGTCTGCGACTGGCGTAGTTGTGTCTGAAAGAACGTTTGCGTTCGGATTTGAATCATCACCCAATGCATCAAGCTTCTTTGCGATCTCTCATGGCGCCATAATACTCAAGGAAACAAAATTAGCTTACCTGTTACAGGAGAAGTCTGTGAGTTCTACACTGAATAAAAAATGTTGATTGCAAATGGTAAAAATAACTTTGAAATTCGAAGTGCTTTTATTCAAAAAAGTTTATTGATCTTCGTATAGCCTTACTGATGAAGAATTTATTAACCTTAATGGAATTCATTACATGGGGATTCACAATCGTTATTTGAAATCATTATCCTTAATCGATCATAAATGCCATCAATACTTTGACGGTTCGAGTTCATGAGTTTTGGATGTGACATGGTGGAAATCTCCCGAAGTCTGAATTCATGGAGGAGTTAATCTTTGAGTAATCACTTTTAGGTATTAATTAATCATGTTTAAAATGTTGTATTAAATTCAAGCGTTTCGAAAGTTCGAACTTCGGAAGTTTTGAATGCAGCACAAGAGAAATCTCCCGAAATCTGAAACTGCGAAGTAACTAATTTATGAGTAATCACTTTTAGGTATTAATTAATCATGCTTAAAACATTGTATTAACTTCAAATATTTCAGAAGTTCAGACTTCAGAGGTTTTGAATATAACACATGGGAAACTTTCTGAAATCCGAAAGGACGAAGTAATTTAATTAACTCTTAATCGTGATTAATCTCCTTTATTAAATGTTCTATTAACTCATTTTTTGTGTAATGTCCCATACTTCGACACTTTGATACTTTGGTGATTTGTGAACTCAATCTTTGTTAAAACTCCGAAGGGCCATTTCCCGGAGTGACGTGGCAGAGATGATGTCATCCTGAACGATGTGTCTAAAGAAGAGAGGTGCCACGTGTCACTCGAAAACGTGTGAATCATCCAACGGAAATGTTAAAAATAAGTGACATGTGTCAGCCCATGAAAGATTTAAAAGACACGTGTCTTATGTCTCATGTTCATGAGTTCTTTAGGAAAGGTCATGAGCGGTGATCTTTGGGTTTCGGAGTTTCGGGGTTTTCGTTGTTTGGGTTCGCTGGAACATCCGAAGCGCGGAGCTGCGAAGCGACCGTTGAAGGCTTTCCTTTAAAACTCAGGCGGCTCTAAAACCTCAGAGATTATTAGTATCGTTAGATCAAATCAAGGAAACTCATCGACAGTAAATATTGCAAGTGCCTTATTGCTAAATAACAATCAATGGGTTCGATTTAAAATTAAAAGACAACTCTCTAAGTTTATGTTTTTTTGGGTAAAATTTTATTTCTAAGAGGTGAAAAATATTAAAGCTCAAAAGTTCAAAATTAGGTGTGTTCCAACCCCTGTATCATTAAAAAGGGTGTGAGAAAATGCAAATATAAACTATAACTTTATGTTTTGCTATAACTATGTATAGTTGATTTACATGCGTTATTGATGTTTGGCTTTTGTAGATAACAGTGGGTTAGGATAATTTTGCATTGTTACTGTGATAAGACCTTAAAAAACTAGAATAAGTAACATTTTTTTCTAATTCAATTCTCACACAAAAAATTTCTCTGATCCCATAATATTCACCTTTGTTGATCCGATAATAGGGAGGTTGAATTGGTAGATTGGGCTATTAGTCATTTCAGGGACTGGGATGCGTCAGCTAATGCTTTGATGAAGATTTGTTTTTATTGCAACCTGAGGGCGTAATTTTGTTTTTGATACATTGTTTAATGCCTTGAAATATTATTTTAAGTATTAAACTTCTTGCAACAGATTATTCATTGAATGGTTTATTGTTTCCCTCTGTTTTTACCTCTATTATTTCACTCGTCTATCATTACTCTGCTACCAACCAAGGAGAACCCTCATCCATATCATCTTGCCAATTTGACCATGCTTTTGTTTTGGTGAAACAACCCTCTAACTCACCATCAAATTCAAAAGAACGACCATTTCAAATCTTCGGTGGCCTGGCTCTGCGCTTTAGCACTCAAGTGCAGACTTTAGGAGCAACAATATCTATGACGTCAATTAGACAGCTCTACAGGCTTTTCAATCAAAGAATAGAGAAAGTGAGTCATAGTTATACTTTCCAGGATGTGTTTGCATAAGAGAATCATTAAAAAGCTACAGAAAAATCAATGGAGGGTCGTTGAAATAAACTTATTGTATTGTCAACTTGACCATAAATATAACAATGCTGATCTTAAATTTTAATATTGTGGTTGATTTCGTAGCCCCTATTTGACTTCAGCTAGCATATATCATTTTTTTCAAAATATTTGCGAAGAAAAAATTTGGTAATTTCATTAATATAGTAAAAGTGCTCAAATAGAGGTCAGGGGATGGACAACCAATAGTATGCTTCCTTTTTGAGTGAAGGAATCAAGGAAGCGAGATGGAAATAAGATATTGTTTGCTCAGTAAAGTTGAGATGAGAATGAAACTTCTTGGGCGGGACCCCAACTCCCGCATCATGAATTAGTGTTGCTATGTTCTATCTACATTACGAATGGAATTGAATGTTGGTTTAAAACTGTGTGTGAAATTCATTTATGTTTCCGTAGAAGCCTCATGTGATCGACACAATGCATTTTCATATAATTGTTCAATGCTTGATATTTGATCAAATTACTTGAGTCAATACAATATTTAAGAATTACGAGGCTATCGAACCATGCAAATGAGAAAAGGTGTTAAATCCAACAAAGAAGCCCCAACCAAGATTCCAGGGCAATTTTTTAATAGTAAATCTATAAGAAAAATAGTGGGTAATATATATTTATCCATAGACATTAGTCTGAGTTCTTGGCACCGAAGCATTGAACATACTTGTCATAAATACAGGTGGAGGAGTTACAAAAAAAAAACATGCATACAATTATATGTTGTTCATCTAGTGCGACAACATGCATAAGGCATAGATAAGCTCTTGAACATGCATACAAAACTGATTATCATGTTTTTTTAGGAACTCCTTGTAGTCTTCTCCTCCGAAGGTCAATGTTGGCTTCGACAATCTTAACATCTTGCAGAAGACCCGAGGTGACAAAGAAACATGAGAGTGGCCCCGTAGTGGAATAATTCTTTGGCTTGAAATATATCTCTCGACGCACCAAGAGACCACCTCCTTTTAGTCAAAGACTTCAGGGACACAACCTACACGAGCAATTCTAGATGTTTAAATTACTTCTTTCTAGGCGAAAGGGGATGAGAAGCAAGAATATGCCTTGGACCACTGGGAGTTATGGTCCTCATCCCCTAATATGTTAATTGTGTCTCCACAGAACATGAGACTAGTCCCATAATTGGATAATTCTTTGGCTTGAAATATATCTCTCGACGCACCAAGAGACCATCTCCTTACAGTCAAATACTTCAGGGACACAGCCTGCGCCAGGGACAAATCCAAACCCTAAAAATGAAAGGAAAGGATACATCTCCGAGGGCCAGGACCACCATCCAAGTCGAGAGACTCAAACTCTCACGCTGCAAAGCGACTATTGCGTTCAACGTCGGTTTCTTCTCTGAAACCCTTTCCTTTGGTCTTCTTAGGGCCGCCATCGCCGAGCTGGGAAGTGCTCCCCATTATGGTGGATTTCAATTTGGGCGCAGGAGTGGGAACAACGTCCGCATTGCCATCATCCATCGTTGTATCATCATCTATCAGATCATCTTCTTCCGGCTCGAAATCGACTGCATCAACCTCTGCATCGACCATTCTTTCACGCTTTTCTGCAAAATCCTTAAAATTTAGACCGGGGATGGATATACAGAGCGAATGCAGGATATACACGTTTACAGGGTTACAAAACAAATAAACGCAGCGGGGAAGAATATACACATTTATAGGGTTATAAAACAAATAAATGCAGGGGGGGTTGCCTTGGGATTCTTTGGCTTGAAATATATCTCTCGACGCACCAAGGGACCATCTCCTTACTTCCTTCTGGGCGGAAGGGGATGGGTAGTAAGAATATGCCCTGGACCACTTGAAGTTTTGGTCATCATGCCCGAAGGTGTTCACTGTATCTTGACAGAAATGTTGTTGAGCTGCTGCCATAAGTTGACGAGAACGTCTGTTTGTTCCAAATAATGTTTGAAATGAACACTCGGAAGAGATAATATAACCCTCTACAAATCCTGGTTTAATGTGTATCAATGGGAGATCTCCTTGAGCCTTTTGTTGATTAATGACAATTTCTATGGTTCCTGCATAATGAGTTGTTACCATTAAAGCTTACTAATTGCATACTTAGAAAGAAGTGCAAAGGTGGGGGGGATAATGAAGAGCGATTAAGGATTGGAGATTTCGTGAAGCCACCAACCCGATGACGTGCGAAAGAGATTCCATGATGTTTGAAATGAACACTCAGAAGGGATAATATAACCCTCCACAAAACTTGGTTTAATTCTTATTAATGGGAGATCTCCTTGAGCCTTTCGCTCATTAATGACAATCTTTACGGTTCCTGCATGATGAGTTGTTAGCATTAAAGCTTAATAATTGCATATTTAGAAAGAAGTGCAAAGGTGGCGGGGACGACAAAGAGCGATTAAGGATTGGACATTTCGTGAACCCGCCAACCCGACGACCTACGAAAGAGATTCCAAGAAATGGCCAATTATGGAAAGCGGTCGGTCGAGCTTCAAAATAGGGTCATAAGTTATACTCAAGAGACGTGAGGGCCCAATGGTCAAATTGTATGTCTCCGAACTTTTCACTGCAAAATGTGTAACATGGAACATGGCATGATGGCGAAATTCGACGGTCAATTTTTATATCGCGGAACTCTGGGTGTTGTTTATAGGTCGCGGAACAATGGAAGCGCAATGTTGAGCACGCCTACCCGGGAAACGACCATCGAAAAAGTGGCTAAGTATGGAATGGGGAAGCGTTCAGTTGGACTCGTGATATAAAAACATGAGTCATATTCGAACCTAATTTAAATTCCACTCCTCTAGAATTTAGGGACGCAACCTCAAGGAGTCTAGACTCTCCCAAATATCCTTAATTAGCTGTTGTGATTTTGTGTACTCATCATAGGTGTTTATTATAGACTTTATCAAGGGAACTATTTTGTAGTAAAACTTCTTCTGAGGCGTGCAAATTATCAGTCTGATAATTCTTTTTGTGCCCAGACTGTAACTATGGAGAACTTGATCCCATAAATTTTGAACTATATGTACATCTTATGCGTGCCCACACAACTTTTATTCATGAAATTTCCAATTTTTTGTGAAAAAAATAAATTCAAAAGCTAGTTTTAAGTTCAAATCTATAAATGATGTAATAACAACCTTCCTCACTTACTTTAATACTAACAATCGTAATCTCAATGGTTTCATTTCCATGTCTTATGGATCATCTTTGGTTTGCAGTTGTTATTTATGTGATATTGCAAGTTATGTTATTATTGTTAGAATATAGAAGATTGTGCTCGTTTTACCATTGACGATACCCTCGTCACCCAACCATAGGCCGAAGCCACCCTCCGAGCACCTTGACCTTGACAGAGAAGAGAATGCTAGTAGCAATCCAATAGCCAAGAGAGGCTAATGCACCAAGCAAGAATAGAAACCAAGCTTATAAGATATTCCTTCCCAGAAGCTGGCGCACACTTTCCCAAAGACTTGCGCACAAAACTGTCACTGCACCTGCGCAGATTTAGCTCTCTCTGCAACTACTGAGATGTGAATAATGAGAACTGACGCCCTATATTTATAGTAGTCTCGACAGGCTTACTGGGGCCGACTTCTCCTTCTGGGTACTAATAAATTCATATTAAATATATTTCTACAGCCGACAACTTGTCTAGGGTTTCCTTCACTTCTTTGCTTCCTTCCGGAGTATTCTAATCTAGTCATAGATCACAATAGAGGTTCATACCTCCCGAAGCTACCATAATATTAACAATTACAACACTCTTTATATTAAAATTTTGATTCACATTAACATCTAGTTAATAATTGTGTGAAAACAAATAATTGATTATTTTTTATGAAATTTTTTTGGTTGCAATCGTATGTTATTTTACTACTACAACATTCTATATCAAAAATTTATTCAGATTGAAAAACTCTACACACATAATAATTATAAAATAAATAATTTATAAAACAATAAAAATTTGCCACTTACTTGAGGGTTGGAAAACTCTACATATATTACGAGATAAATTATTTATAAAACATTATATCATCAAAAGTTATCGAGCTAATAAGAGTAACTTTGTCTGCAATTTTGATCTAATGCCTTTTGATCTAATGCCTTGGAACCATAGGTTGGAAAACTCTACACATATTAATTATTAATTATTATGAGATAAATTATTTATAAAACATTATATCATCAAAAGTTGTGTTACACATACTTGATTAACCTAATAAGGGTAACTTTGTCTGCAATTGTGATCTAATGTCTTGGAACCATATTTGAATTGTAAAAATTATCAATATCTTAGGTACATATTGGAATGGTAAAAATCATCCATCTTATTCTTTCTGCATCAATTCAAGCATTGATAATATGTTGTGAATAATCTATGCGGACACTTATTCCCACAAAGATTAATAATAAGTTGTGAATAATCTATGTGGACACTTATGTAACTATTTGCCACTTGCAATGTACGTGGCAATGTTGCTTTTCTCTGACGAACATATCTTATGATGTCGACTCTCGAGATATGAGATCTAATAATAGAGATTGCTTACAGGAGATATCCAACTATCATGATAACATACAAAGGGTATTATTGTGATTTAATAATGGACCTTACAATTACAAGATATGCTGAACGAGTTTTGGCTTCCTGACACGTATTGACAATGAGTGTGCGTCACTCAAGTAATTCTGTTAATGATATATTATACAGAGTCATCATATAGGTCCCTATAAAGCTTACTCCACACTCTAGCGTCATCATAGAGGGCCCTCTAAAGCTTATTCCATACTGTATAATGTAGTTGCTGGACCAGTTTTGGTTTCCTGAAAGGTATATACAATGCGTATGCATCACTCAAGTATTCCGTTAATAATATATTGTAAAGGGCCCTCGCATAGGGTCTCCTCTAAAGCTTATTCCATGGTTAGGTAAGTATGATAGAGCTTCAAATTATTAAACTGTGTATCAATGTTATTATGTATATTAGTGTTCAAATCCTTCCTCTCGTATCCTCATCTTATATGCTTCAATCCAATGGTTAACTAACTATTAGAATGTTATTATGTATATTAGTGTTCAAATCCTTCCTCAAGTACCCTCATCTTATATGCTTCAATCCAATGGTTAACTAACTATTAGAGAGTGAAGAAGAACMCAGAGTGGGACAATGGGTCCCTCTGCACAGCAATTTGATTGCTAAAGGCTACATCTTGTACCCTYATTTTATATGCTTCAATCCAATGGTTAACTAACTATTAGAGAGTGAAGAAGAATACAGAGTGGSACAATGGGTCCCTCTGCACAGCAATTTGATTATTAAAGGTTAGAGGTGTACATAGYCTAYCCCTCTAGATTTGAATCTGTAATCTTACAGGAGRACACATGCACATGTTTTTAACCATTAGACCCACTCAAATATGTATTTATTTATCTTTAATCACAACACAAAAGCTACATRTCTCTAACAATTRCCAATCTCAAATTTTTCAATATCATGTTTTTTGTTCTGAATAAAGTTTTCAATCTAATGTTCTTTGGATAAAGTTTAGTGTTTTTTGAGATAAATATGTAGATAAATAAATTTAATTTAAATTCTGTGCATTAATATCTAGGATAATAAAGCAAGAAATCACCCTAACTAAATTTATTGATGTMAAAACATGTCAAAAATCRTGAACGTAGCTTTACTCAACTTAGCCTGATCCCATCACCTTGCATCAACAAGGTCGTGCTCTAAATGTTCTTTAGAACAGAAAAACTTAATAGAATCAATGTTATGGATATTCTGTTACTGTTACTATGACGTATTAGTGGCCACAATAAAATTATCCGGACTGAATAATCACTGTTAATCACAGTCAAGAAAGCAATTCAATAATGTGTTTAGTAAAATCATCTCCTAACAATATTGCATTTAGAACTTGGTTGACTACAAATTCAGACAAAATGTCCAAAAACATGACAACATGATGGCAGAATGAAAGGGAAGAAAGAAAACATATCCAAAAGGTGGTCTTCCCATAATAATACTTGAGAGAACACTTGATGCTCACTCAAGAATGGAACTCTAACGAGTGAATAAAACTTGAAAGTAAATAGCTCAACTTCTTTCAAATCAGATACTCAGGTAAAATGTGTTCTGAATTATCTTCTTTTTTTTTTTACACGATCGTTTCACAGAAGTAGCCCAAAGTTCCAATACTTAATGCCCTAAGAGTTAAATATAGCATTTTTGCTCAAATCCTCACATTCTGTACATACATCGAAGGAGACTGATGGGCAAGGTGGTTCAAATTTCCTAAAGACGCATCGAAGGAGACTGATAGGCAAGGTGGTTCAAATTTCCTAAAGACGAGATCCTACAATACGAATCTTGATTCCTCATCAAAAGCTATGGAAAATTTAAATAAAAAAGCCAATAAAGCAGAATCATTTATGTAAAAGCAATCCATAACATGATACAATTAAAAGTGAGATAACTATGTGATAGTCAAACATTGTTTACTAAGCTCCAGGCAAGCAACGGAAAATCAATCTCAATATCTTAATCTATCATGGTGTAAGTATAATGTGAGTGGGCCTAATGGTTAAAAACAAGTGTTTCCTCGGAGATCATGGATTCAAATYTAGAGGGGATAGGGGTATGTACACCTCTGTAGACTTTAGCAGTCAAATTTCTGCGCAGAGGGGGTCCCTTGTCCCACAAACAAGGGGTATCATACACCAATTTGGTGTCTGGTTTGACCGTGACCTTRAAATTAGATTATTACTATGATGTCCAGTGCCATTGTATGCAAAGAAGGCATCTTAGCGCTGACAGTATTTCAAGTCTGTGATGCGAGGAATCAATATAGTATAACTGTATATGGACAATCGTGCTTGTCAACATGGCCACAAGAAAATCACAACATTGACAGACAAACTCATATGATAGACTCATTACTTTCTACCAAATAGGAAAACGTAAACACAGACGTTGTCATTCTCTAAACGGAGAAAACAAGAAATCAAATCTTGCAAGCTTGAGAACACCGCGAGTGTTAAAACAACATACCATGATGCCCCTACAAAATTAAATTTCAATATGTACAGCTCTAAGAATAAACTACTACACAAATCAGAACAAGGGCAGAGAAAGTTGTCAAAGTAGGATAATAAGCCATGTATTGTAATGCTCCTGGCAGATTCTAATATACGTCTCCAAACAAGAGCAATATATACAAACCAATACGATGATAAAAGAGGCAAGGAGTAGCCACATTCCAACAGGAGCGAAGAATATCCCAGAGGCCAAACCAGATAAGTTACCTATTGTATCACTTTATTCAGGTTTTCACAGAGGTTTGATTCACTGTATTCAACATTTTTCATGGAGAAGAAAATCCCAGAGGACAAACCAGATAAGTTACCTATTGTATTACTTTATTCAGGTTTTCACAGGTCCCAGAGGACAAACCAGATAAGTTACCTATTGTATTACTTTATTCAGGTTTTCACAGGTATTCAAGATTTTTCGTGGAGCCCTGCATTCAGTTCCTTTATACTATGTACATTTCGGACTACCAAGCCGAGTCCTTCATCAGGAGTCCTGATGAAGGACTCGGCTTGGTAATCCGAAACGCACATAGAGCATAAAAGAATTGAATGCCGTGTTCCATGAAAAATCTTGTATACAATTTTTGTTACTTGTCAAACATACATATTTATAAAATAATAAAATCAGAACTGGAGAAATACATATTTTAGTTATTTCCTTGTAAAGCAGAGATATTTACATGTTCATAATATTTTAATAAAAGCATAAATTGGTTTTGAATATTGTTTGGCGTAAACAGAGAAAGACAACGGAAACAACATTGGCCATGAACATTCATTAATCAAACTGTACAAAAAGTAGATCTCTCCAAAAGACACAAGTTAAAGATTCATACAAAGACAATGAAAAAACTTTTTATGCAGAGCTCAATAAAGTGGCATCTCATATTGTGTTAAGTGCAATAACAAGTTCCAGAAGAGGACCAGATATGCACAAAAACGTCAGAATAGAATACCTTTTTTGACAATCAGTATCAAACCATCAACCACCATTCCACTGTACTGATTAGTTATCTTAGAAGTCTTTTTGTAAAGAATCATATATACTATTAGATAAAGTTAAATACATGTAAGCACAATAAATTATAATAAACAGTTGTGGATCCTTAAAAAAACATCTGCAGGCACTTTAAGA